>JAYMSF010002511.1:0-10197 GCA_036897335.1 Silene vulgaris
CTCAAGTTAAGTTTAAAAACAACAAGAAAAAAAAAAAAAAAAAAAAAAAAAAAAAAAAAAATATGGAATGAAAGTATAACACAAACTATTTTGCCGTAACAGCGCCTCAAATTCTATAAACTGAATTGCTAGACATCTTCTAAATGCTTTTGGTCATATGAACTGTTACTCTCAAGTCTTGAGCACTTTAAAGTGCATGAAAATGGAAGAGAAAAAGGATAATGTAAGAATGATAGAACTGTGCACTATGCCTACTTAGGCTCCACCAACATCCCTCCTCTGCCCATATCAGTGTGTTTAACTGTTCAGGAGTGAATCACAAGATGCTAGAACATAGTCATTTATATATTGAATATACTAGTTCGTAAGGTTTTTCAATTGTTGTGACAAAAAAAGTAGGTACTTGATATCATCGGGGGAAGTGGGAGAGCAAGGCAAATGAGTTACAAGTTTTGCCACTATTGTAAATGGGATAGCTTCCTTTCTTTTGCATATGAGCGTCTTAACTATGTCAAACCCCCCGGTAACTGGTTAAGTGTCAAGGACTCATAATTTTATGGTCCTGGAATTATGATTAAATAATGCAAAATGGCTGACCAAGCTAGCTATGCTTGTTGTTATGTGAAGAAGCAATCATTAAATTCAATTCTCAACATAATTTACATTTTGGGTCCTTTGGAAACAACCTCTTGATATGACGGTTTTATACCGTCTTCACCAAGCCCTTGCTTAGCTTCTTTAGCCACAACTTATGTTATTATAGAATATGATCTAGAACTAGTCAAGAAAATTATGTTTGATGGAAGTTGCGTCTTCATTACTGTCATCTTACTCATCTGAGAGGGTAGAGGGTAGAGGGTAGAGGGTAGATGATCTTTACACTTAAGATGATTTCCTAGTTGACAATTTATTTCTTATTTAAGTTCCATGTATCCTTATCTTATGATTAAATAAAATTCCAACTTTTTTCTAAAATAAAAATAAAACAAAATTTGGAGCCATGTCTTGAGTAAAACCTCCAATTGACTACCATATCAGACTAAAACAGAAAATTAGAAAGTAGGCTTATAATTGTTTTTTACAAATGACATCGGTGAAACTGTTATAGAATATCCTTCTACTTAAACAAAACTTAGAATCTTCGTTAAAAAGGCATAGTACGTTGACAAGAGCCCTTGGAGACGAAGCGCAAAGCAAGGTGTGCGCCTCGCCTCATCCACACGAATTGCACTTTTTTTCAGACAAATTTTGTCTTCTCAAAAACGAAAATTTGAGCAGTAATAACCCTTGTAAAAGGATTTTAAAGAGGGTTAAGTTGTACAAAAGTAAACGCTAAAAATAATTGGGCAAATAAAAGGACATAACAAGAATAAAAAATGGCTAAATTGTGTGTGTTAATGTGCCTCACAAGTTGCGTTTATGCATAAGAAAAACTTAAGTGATCATCCTGAGGCACTTTTGCAAGTGCCTCGTGAGCCATGCGGCATGCGCTAAAACAAAGGTTCGTTAATGGGACCATTGTCCATTGAGGTATAAAATAGACAGCCAATATATTACCGTAATGCTCTGTTTGCCAAACCATGTGCCTATAAGGTACTCTTCTTTCTCTTCTCCAGGATATGAATATTGAAAGATGTAGCAATCCCCACTATAAAACTTTGACTGTTCAGAAGCTGAGACAAGAGTCTTCTTGTTGCCATTTACACGCCACACCTGTATCGCCATTCTGGACCATTAAAAAAAACGTACTACCAGTTGCTACGACTTCACAAACTTGAAGTGCCAAAATCAATGCCTAACTTACGACGAACTAACACAATTTAAACCGTTTAGGAACACGTCAAACTTGTCCTGCACTCAAATTGATACTATTAATCAACTCCTAAACACAATCAAGTGATCAACCAATGGGGAGTTGATGTAGCTTACCACAGGTCTTAGGTTGGGAATGCAGTTCAAATCACACAGCTGACATGTTTTAGTAAACACAGAATAAGCTAGATAACAATTCATCATTCACAATCAGAAACATTGATGGGAGTCATGGGACCACTTAATGTCTTTCGATAAAGAGGTGAAAGATTTGAAGAAACACCTTGGCCAGAGAAAAGCCCTCATCTTAAGTCTTGACATTCGATACCTCAGACAAAATCGACCCGACCCGGCCGGACACCCGAACCGAGCCGCCGAGCTTGACCTGGACCCAAATTGACCCAATCTAATATGATCTCACCAGAATGTTTATTGTTGCATACTAACTACTCCGTATTATCCATAAATAACTTGAGAATAACAGACCCTAAAATGACCTGACCCGATCTGACCTGCATTCTTGCAAACCCGAAATGACTTGGTTCTAATTTACTCGACCCGCGCCTGACCCAGTTGACACGTTTGCCAGGTCTCGTGGTTTTATCACAAGGTCTCAAATCACAAGGTTTAAACTGGGACTCAAAAGCCCATTCCCGATTCACTGTTTTACAAAAAGTTCCCTAGAACAATAAATCATCGGGAAAATTAACATGAATAATCCAAACTAATTTTTAACTTACAATAAACCCAACTATCAGATCATCTTCTCAAAAGTCAAAACACTCTAAGGCCATTTAAAAACCCTCGGTTGTATTAAATGGCCAACAAAAGAATATAACGAGGAGATCGTTTTGAAAAGAGTAAATTGACTAGTTATTAATATATCAATTTTTCCATAAAAAACAAATTAAAATCTACTATTTTCTATTTTGAAAAGAGAAGAACAATAGTTGAGATTATTGTAAGAAGGTCGTCTATAGTTGAGATTATTGTTGTTAATTAATCCTAAATCTAATGAACCATTTATTGCATACCGTATATCTAGATAGGAAAATTTGTACATCCATCCCGTACAAGAGATTTCCGAATTAAAGAATGATTCTTATTGTATTGTACCTGCAAATTTCCTGTGCAGTCAATATGAGGTCGAGGTTGTTCATCTTTTGCAGGAGCAGCTTTCACAAGACCTTTGACATTGACACCCTGACGTTTAAGAAGAGCTGGAATGGAAGGAGCCCAATGTCAGAATAATTCAGGAAACAAAAAGGTTTAAAACCTGAAGGAAATACTTATTTTCAAAAACTTAATAGAAAATCCTTTATTATATCATGATTGTCTTGACATTACTTACCAGCAACTTTGCCTCTTCCATCTTCAGACACAGCAACATGGGTAGTTTCAGGCCATGAATCAAATTTTGATCGGAAATCCACCGTCTCAAATCCCTCTATTACACGGATAATATGACATTTTGGTCGATCGAGCTGCCGAAGCAATTCCTAGACAAAATAAGAGAAAAAACTTTTTCACAACAGATAAATGGTAAAAATAATACAAGCTGAGGAAAGGTTTGGGATTTACTTCTGCTCCTCCAATTGCATTTTTCCTCTCATCAAGAGACGTGGTCCTTCCTACCCATACAAAAACTTCTGTACCACAATCCAGAAGGTAACATTTACTCGTATTAAGCAAATCCCTCGTTAAAGACTCAGCTTCTTCTGGTTCTGCCTGCTCCTTATCCACGCTTAAAAAAAGGAACACATAACACAATCAAGATATTACAATTGGTAAAATGACAAAGGGTAACTACATTGGATACTCCTCCATCCATGAATAAACATACTACTTCGTATTCACATAAATTAAGGAACATATTTTACATAGTAAAATGTGGATAAGAATAATAATGCTAGTGTACGAAATATGTGGGGTCACAAATCATACTGACCATAAATAACATACAAAATATTCCGAGAGCGAAGATTATTCATGGACACCCCAAAATGGAAACCAAGGAGTTAATTCATGGACAAAGGAATTACATATGAGAAGCAGCTGAATGGTATAGACACAATACCGGTAAAGCTTAGGAGGTATAGGAGCAGGTTTTTTAGTCCCATTAGTAGCTGCTTTCCTTGGAAGTGGAGCAAACCCACCAAAGAAGCCCCAAAATTCACCGGATTCAGCATCAGCCATTAACTTTCCATCCTCTAGAAAAGGAAACATTAAAAAATTCAAATAAGAACGCAATGGCATGCAACACTATACAGCATAGACTTCATTCTATGATATACACTCTCCATCTCATTTATATTAACCCCATTTGACGTTGATGGTCAATCGATATCAACTTTGACCATTTATTTCTCCACAAACATGTAAAGGTACAACATAAAATTTGTCACATTTAATTTATTTAAACAGGTACTTTCATATTATCATTTTAAAATGATATAGCTATTTTATGATGTTAAAAAACTTCAATCATAGTTGATGCCGTTTGATCATCAAAGTCACATGAACTCAACCGTAAATGAAATTAGACTCACCAATAGCAGCTATATCACATTTTCCATGATGATAAGTGTCTTTAATATACTGGACAACCTCCAACGCTTTAGCCCTCTCTTGAATGGATGAGTTAGAGCCATTAAATTGAAAGATTTTAGATTGGGTATCTAGAACAAATATATCATCGTGACTAAGCGAGGATCGTGCACAAGGAACCTGCCATACACAATGTTCTTTATTAGACATATGCTGTCAACTGTTTTAAGGCTGCAATACATTACGTATCGAAAATACGGTGGTAAACTTGCCTCATTAACATGAACAACATGTTTACCCCTGCAAACATACAGTCGAGGTTTGTATTCTTCAGTTTCATGATGTTTGAAACCAGATGCAATGCCGCCTTCTAAGGGTATAATACAAGGTTTAAAATATGAAAGGAACTTTTCTGTTTCATGGCCCTGTACTTCACGATATTGAACAGCGCGACCTCCCAGAGCTGCATCCAACTCAACAGTTTTAATGGCTGCAGCTCCAGCTTCATCCTACAAATGGTGAGAATCAGAATCATAAGACCATCAGTTTAACTTTAACATACTTCACAAGTCAGAGAGCATACTCCCTAATTCTTTGGAATTACCTTGTTCCCTTTCGGCACAGATGTTTGGAGAGCAATTAGAGTGAACAGTAGGTAATGGTAAAGTAGGAACAATGAGGGTTAATTAGGTGGACCATAAGATATATGTGCTGCTTTAATTCGGATTGTAAAAGTAAAACATACATTTTAGATACCAATTTACCAGATTTAGAATTGGGCCTATTTCATTGAATCATCCATAGAAGGAGTTTAGGGAAATTCCAAAGACTAGGAGGCACAATAAAAAGTTGAGAGAAGAAAGACAGTACTTTATGGGTATGAATGTATGATTACTTTAAATTAGGTTAAAAAATTAGGTTAACTTTACAGAGTAAGATTGGCGTACATAACATTCTACTAAAAGCATGCACAGAAGGTAACACCAGACAGTCTAAGGAACTTACTTGAGAAGTATCTTTACCAAGCCAGTAATGGATATCCTGGCGTAAGGCACCGTTTTTTAAAGCTGTTTTCTGAGGGAAAAAAAAGATGGAACAAAGATAAACATGACTGTCAGTAAATAAATAATTACCATGAAGAGGAAACATGCAACTAGAATAAGCAAGAGAAACAAACACGTGACTAAGAAATTTTGCAATTCTGTTATTTAAGGAAATGGCGCACGGGGAAAAATATCATTTGTAGAACATTTAACAGAGAAGCAACTTCTGAAAATTAAACCATACCTTCAAAATAATATAAGAATCTCCAGTATAAAATTTCCCATAAGAAGAATCTGGAACACGTGCAGGACGAAAGTTTTCAATGCGCCATATCTCAAGCCCTCTAAATGTCGTCAAGGGAAACAAAACAAATTGCAATGTACATAGATGAACAATCTAATACATGTTCCAGAAATATTGGTTGCTGTTCAATCGGAGAAAATATTGGTTGCTGTCTACATCATTATCACATTTTTTTTAACAGACTGCAGATTACAGGGACTTTGGATATTGACCATTAGATGTAACTTCAAGCCTTTAAACTATTGAACAAATCTTATTTGCTGCTCTTACAAGACTGGGAAAGGCAAGCTACCGACTGCCTTGATACTTTGATAGTTGTTTTACGTTGTCTTCAAGGATAGTGGATAGTACCCACAGGGAAACGTACATGGACACGCAACTTTATAGAAGTTTTATGGTGTACTTTCCAAGCATTTGTGTTTGTATTTGGAGTTTCTTTATGCTTCTCCTTAAGCTATTCGCTCAGTATAAATATTTTATCGCGGAGGGGAATAAAAAGATATAAAAGTAAAAAGAGAGAAATGAGGTGAATGCTTTGTCCAAAAGTTGTCCATACTTCATAAATTGCTTGGTAGAAGCCACATACAGGCATACAGCTTCCATTTGAGGACATCTAGAGCTAACCTAAAAATTGATTCACCAAATTTTGTCAAGTTGTGTCCTTTACTTCTAATGTTTGCCAATCCTTGACTTCTAATGTCAGTGTGGCAAACAGCAATACCAGATTACCAGTACTACAGCTAAAAGCTTATACCAAAATGGAATGTCACTCTGCAAAGAATGATTACTTTCTTGGTTTAATCGTAATGGTATCAAAGAATCAAAGAGAGAGGGATAGAAATAGTATAGCCATATAGACACCCGTTAATCCAACAATTTAGCTAATTAAAGAGAAATCGAAGGTTAGACAATCACTCTAGAAAGCATGATAGTGGTCCAACGCAGCTATACGCCTAGAACTCTCGAAGAATTTGGTACAATAAACGGCACGGTGCTTGTGATATTTGATAATATTTTGAACCACAAAAGATAACGTTATATATAACTGCAAGGCAACGAGGAATGCTGTGACCATGAGGCGCACAACACGAAGCAAAGGCACGCCTCATGCATACAGGTTACACCTTTTTTACGGACAATTTTGTATTTAAAAAAGAATATTCATGCTACATAATCACTTATTTGGAACCTTAAAAAGTGCTAACATGTGAGAAGTAGTGAGCCTTGCTGTGCGCATGGCGCACCGTGCACCTTAGGCGCATAACTGCGTTTTCGCTAGTACCTATCTAAGCCTGCGCCTAGGCGCACCAAAGGCACTCTTTTCAAACTATGATACGGAGTATAACATTATTGCATTTCAGAATTGCTGCAGATATATCACTAAACCAATATGACAAAAGGATACGCCTTTTGTCCAGCTCCCTGGAATGCTGGATCAAGATCTTTAAGGGAAACTGACATACTGCGATAATTTTGCAGAAATGTGAGGTGTAGAAACTTTTATATCAAGAAGCAGCAACAAAACCTGAGACAAATTAGAGGAATTATCAAATAAGTACATCTTTCATGTTCTCTAATTCGTCAATTGCCAAAGCAGTGACAGAGAAATTTGAGACAACACCACAACCAATATATGATGAAACTCAACACAGAGATACAGCAAGAGATGCAGAAGAGAATCAGACAAACAAAAATCATAGAATAACATAAATGAAGAGAGCCAAGCAATTGACGAGGGAAAGCTACCTAACACTCTAACAGAGTAACAGGACCAAAACCTCTGCTGACAACAAATTACTAATCTGCCTCAGATTGTATGGTAATCTAGCCAAGCAGCCTATGATTGTTTCTCCCCCAGTATAAAATATCTCCATTACAACATTCGGTCTTTCAGCTAATTTGAATGATTAAAACTATACATTGATAAATTTCAGAGGAATGTAATTCATGAATTGTATTATTGAAGTGGTTCTCTCTTCTCATTGTGAGTCCTAGGCTCATGTATGAAATTTAACATACATGTTAACCACGGGGGAAGCTGTCAAACAGAAGTACAGATCCATCAAAGAAACTACACAGATTATTCATATAGCTAAATGAGCAATACCAAGCAAATACTCACGAGTATTTACGATGGTCTCAAAGAAAGATGGTCTTATGCAAAACTTACTGATCAGACTATCCAAAATCAAATATCCTCCGAGCTAAGTAACACACTGAATAGTTATTGATTCAAACACAAACAAGGATCCCAAGACTCAAAACTAAGGAATTTTAGAATCAACCTGGCCTTAACACCCCCACCCAAAACAACCATTACAAAGCGAAACCCTTCAAAGACCTAACATCAACTTGGATGATTTAAGAACCTCAACATGTATTGTAAGCATTCTTTGGCTATATAGAAGAAGTTCGGGCATATAATGAGGCAAAAAACGTGGTGGTGACAAGAGAAAATACTCAGAATGTAATGACTAATGATGCTAAAAAAAATTTCTCTCAACAGATGCTAATAAAAAGAAGTGAGCAGATTTGCTGTCTTGCTGAGGTCTTATTCAAGGCTTCCAGGCAACAACACTGGCATCGAATATGAAACAGCGAAAAATTTATGCGGGAATGTCACTGGAATCCCATAGCAAATGCAAAATAACATGTAGCACAGTAACAGGTAACAGCACTCAATATTTCAATGAGCACAATGGATGAAGTTGCTCGTTGTTAAGACGGACATGTCCGTTGTAACATTAAAATAGGCCGGTCAAATGTTGTCTCGTCTATCATATTTGAGCCATTTGAAGTTTAAGACCGATATGTCCATCATTTCATCAATAATTTGCGAAGTTTGAAAAAATATCAAACACAATTACATCTGCTTCGGATCTCAAAAATTGTTGAAATAGGATCCAAACATCCCTAATCCCAATACACAGCATTATATTTTAGGCATTAAATTCATAATCTCCACCTCATCAAAATCAACCAATAAGAAATACTTGCTAATATCATTGAAATTCACACTAGATCAGCATAACTCCTGAGACAAATCAATCCCAAATTCTGTAGAAACATCACCTCCCCACCCAAAGAACAACACAACCCAAGTCAACTTTATAAAACAAAAAAAAAACACAACATACTTACAAAATTCCAGGAACAGCATGAATACCCACTACTTATTCCTACTACTTGAGTAACTTGACCCGTCTTAAGCTTAAGACGGATACATCAGAATTTGTGAAAGATCAAAACTTTATAATCATATCAATGAAATAATTATAAAACACGTGAATCAAAGCAATACCCACTAATCAAAATCAAACAAACATAACATAAAGATCAAAACTTTACAATAAAATGAATAAAATACCTTGAATTAAGAAGATGGTATCAAAATCTGAAGCTAGAAGAGTCAAAACGAAGACTTTAGTGAAAGAATGAATAGAGAAGAGAGAGAAAGGAAGTTTGAAGGTAAATGATGATGACTGATGAAGTAGCAAGGCGTGCTTATTACCAGTGGACCCTACTTAACACAGGTTCATCTGCTGTTAATCTTTATAATTGACCAAATATTTAATATAATGTTGATTTTATTATGTAAATTAATCAGAAATTAAGCATCATGAATTTCATTTTTGATTTATATTCAAAGATAATGAATGATTAGTAAAAAAGTTGAAGAGTAAAAGCAATAGAATTAATGGAGAAAGTGACTGAAATGCCTGGAAATACAAAAATGAAAGATTTGTCAAACTAGCTTGTCTTACAGCACATCTGATTTGTTATTGTTTTTGTTTTGTTTTCTACGTTATGACAAATTTAATCCCAGATACATTGTTTTCTTACTTTCAACATTTTCTATATATTCATTTAACTTTTGCATTTTAGTTTTCGGTTTTTTCTTTGATCGTTATCAGCCAACATAATGTAATCGAAAATGGCTCGTTTTTACATATATGTAGTTCTTATAAAGTATTTATTTTAACCAACTTCTAACAACTTTTGTTCTTCATACCATTCTAAGTAACTTTCTATAAAGACTTTGATTTAAAAAATTCATTAATATTTTCTCCGAAACTAGAAGTAATGTAATCGTTTTGAAAAACAAGTGAACATTTTAGTAGCGAATTGTGAATATATTTAATCTAATTTAATCAAGATTTTTGAGAAAAAACTGAAAAGTTTAGTCCAATAAAAAAAGTGGAAAGAATAACTTTAAGGCTGGTGATGCTGCTGACTTGTGCTTTGTGAAAGAGAGAACATGACCTGTTTGTGGGGGACTCTAATCCCCTTTTGCACTTTTTTAACCTAAGCCTACAGTGGGCCAAATGACCAATTTGGTAAAAAAAGTGGCAAGTATGTGACATATTGGTAAAAAAAACTAAACATGCGACAAATTGGTAAAAAAAGTGGAGTCCAAGTGACAGATTGGTAAAAAAATGTATCGCAAGTAAATCCGCTTATTATCGTTATTTTTTTACACGCTTCGGTTTT
>JAYMSF010002512.1:0-10195 GCA_036897335.1 Silene vulgaris
TGCAATAATTTTATTGGGGAGTGGGCACTTGGGCCAAGGTTGTACTTCCTCTAAAAATAGAGGAAGTCTCCCTCTTCCTCTTTCAAAGATGATATAAAAATTAATCCCACATTGAAGAGGATATCCTCTTTAAGGAGAGATGGTGCTAAGAGGATTCACAATCCTCTTCAATGTGGGTGCTCTTAGGGGTCTTTTCTGTCCCTCGTTTTGTTTTGTAACGGCTTTATACTCGAATCTTAATTTTTCTAAAAATAAAAGAAAAAAGAAAAAAAGATGATGACATAATCTACGAAATTATAAGACACACGTCCCAGTTGTTCCGTGTTATATTTGTTATCTCTACCACTGTGGGTAATAATCCCACATTTTTGAAGAAGAAAGATTAAAATTGTCAACCAATTACGGTGGTAATTACCGACATAATCAAATAATTATGGCGCTTCTACTCCTCCTCCTCCTTCCACTCTAATTTTTTACCCTTCTCCACAAATTATAACACCACCAATAATTAATTTCTGGTTCATCTCACATTTTTTTTTTTTGTATAATAATATCATCAATAATAATAATACTCGTATATATATAGAAATATAAATATATAAAATTGGTGCAAGGTGGTTGTTGTTGGTACAAAATCAATTAAATTGGTCGTATATCAATCAATCAATCAATTAATCAATCGATAAATTCCTTCATTTTCCTCCAATTATATGGTGTAGAAGAGCGATTTTGAAGCTCTTCGCGCAATTCGATCACTCCTTCGGTAATTAATTCGCACGATCTTGTTTGATTGGGGGATCGGATTGTTCTTATTTTTATTTCAATTGTTGATTTGGGAGATCGAATTGCATTTTGTTGAACCTCAATTGTATTTCTGAGTTTTGATCGGATCGATTAGGGTTTCGGCAAGTTTGCAAAGTTTTTGAATTTATTGAATTAGGGTTGTTGTTTGATTGAGAAGATGGCGACTGCTCAAGTTTTGTCGGAAACCGCGAAAAAAGAGGAGCTTAGAGAAGCTGGCAGACGTCGGGTATTCCTCGTCATTGTTGGAATTTGATTTTAGTTGATTGCATTTTGATTTTTTGTTTTAGGTTATGCTTTTCCCCCAATTGTGCTGTGTTTATTTATGCTGTTATCATTATATGGGATTCAACATTGTTGCAATGTGTGTGTTTTCCGCAACTTTGATAGTCTTTTTGACAAATTTTGGGATTTCCGATGGTGTTTGGCGAATTTTGGGATCTTTGGTGTTCATTGTTGAGGTTTTGTTGTCAATGTGCTACCTTTTTTTTTTCGTCCTCGATCTGTGAACGGCATTTTGAGTTATCAAGGTTTTGGAGGTTACTTTGGCTGCAATTTACCACATTTTGAGGTGATACTGGTAGCATTTAGCGAGATTAGGCCGTGACCAGTGACCACTGATACTGGGAGTCTGGGGCCGTGTCCAAAACCGAGATTTAAATAGGATGCACATTGTTATCTTGAATGGCATGATAGTTCGCTTGTTCAGTAGTGTATATGATTGAAGTAAATGCATCCGCTATTGTAATGAAGTAAGTTAGTGACCGAAAATGAATCTGGATTGAAAGAATTTATATATTGATTATCTTTCTGTAATGTGCATATATTTACAGCTTGAAGAATTCAGAAAGAAAAAAGGAGCGAAAAAGTCAGCAGCTACAAGTCAACCACGTACTTCTAATCCTACAACAGCTGAGAAACAAACGTCTCAACATGAACCTCCACCGCCATCACTTAATTCTGTAGGTCTTGGCTATGCAATAACAGATGTGGCTACAGATAGTTCTGGTGATACTAAAAAAGACCATGGTTTCACTCATGATAGTGGTTCTGAAACAGTTTCACAAGAACAGGTTAATAGTGGAAATGGTAATTGGAATTCATCTAATTTGATTTCGGTTCTCCCTGTACAAGCGGGAAACGTGAATGATGCTCCAGATCTAGAGTACCAAAAAGGTTCTGTATATGTAAAAACTTCGAAATTTCCTTCATTTGAGACTGATCTTGGCGACGGAAAGCATGAAGCTGCAGTATCTTTGGGTAGGCATGGCAGTCTGCAAGATGGTAGTAACAGTAATTTCTCCTCTAATTTCTATGGAGGCGATATGGACACTAACGCTTCTCTAATCCTTCCAAACACTAATGATAGCACCAAAAATTTTGGACGTTTCACCAACTTATTTCAACGACATGATGAACCTGGTTAGTGTAGTGGTTTGCTAGTTGCCTTTGTTTTCTGTATAATATTTATATTGCACTTGCTTGCCGTAATTCATTATGGGTCTTCCGGAAACTACTTCTCAATGTTTTCAATTTATGGTAAGGCTATGTATTTCCGCCCCGCATACTCCGCCATAAGCTGAAGCCTTTGAGGCACTTGGGGAAATTTCGTTGTTACTATTGTGGCGCTGCTAAGTCGTAACTTTTTTTTTTATTTGTCTTGGGGTTCGAGTGATTCAGCTGATGTTTCTGCATCACTATCTCCTTTTATGCAGAACCAATGCAGCCTAATATTAAATCTCAGGCATCTACATTGGAGGTTGGTTATAACCAGCAAAGACTGGCATTGAAGAACGATCTAACTTCTGATATTGATGAAAGAAGACCTAGTGATATAGTCCAGAGCTCTTTGAAATTTGTTAGTCAACAGGCATCTGAACCGCTTTCAGAAGGTTTGAATTTCAATTCGAGTGTTCCGGTTCATGGAATCTTATCTGCAGCTGCTGCCGAAACACATTTCAGAAGATCCCGCCCTTCGTTTCTTGATTCTCTGAAGATTGGTAACGATTCTCCTGCATCTGGCCGACCTCTTATGGAAAAGGGAATTTTCACAACTTCCAAGCTTCCAAGCAATGATTTTTTAGCGTCATCACGGGTTCCAGAGACTACGACTTTTTCTCCACCTGAACCTCATCCAACTCCAGTGTCTTCAGATACAAATGATATTTATTTTGGCAATGGGTTTATGGGACAGAAGATCTTAGAGAACAACATGGATAGCAAGCTGCAGTTCAATTCACAGAGGCAGAATGAAGATTTTGCTGCTTTAGAGCAGGTATTTTGCTTTCTTTTCTGTTTTTAACCTCCTTGCCGGTGATTTCACTCTGTAGAAGGAACCTTTATGATTTTGTCTGCTTTAACAATTCACTTCCCGACAAGTTTCACTTCCTGGCAAGTTCCAAAGTCACTTCCTGGGTATTCTAATGTTCTTCCCACTTCCTAGACTCGGGTACGTGCATGGGATATGGGTACATATCCAAGTGTGGTACTCTCCATTGATTCATATTAAAATGTGGATACGACATATGGATATAGAGCATGGCTCCATACGGTTAATAAATGAAAATCTGAAAAAAAATTTAAGAGCTATAAAATGAAGTGAAGAGATATTTGAGTTTTTGGGCAAATATTTTCCAAAGTTCATATTATATCCAAGTGTGGTACTCTCCATTGATTCGTACCAACTTTTAGCTTCTGTTTGCCATTTTTCTTTGTTATCCTGGTCAAGCTGTCTAATATTGATTCTGGTTTATTTGTTTTATGTTGATTCCATGTTGAGAGATTTTGAACTATCAGTCATCTTTGTTGCGCATGTCCATTTTTTGATACAAGACTGACTGACTATTACTTTTACATAACGTTGCATTCAACCAGGCATCTTTGATGGCATAAGAATTTCTTATTTTTCATAGGCTTCCTATAACCTCTCCCTCTCTCTAAGGCTTTTTTTTTTTTGTATGATCTGTAGCACATAGAGGATCTGACACAGGAGAAGTTCTCTTTGCAACGTTCAATGGAGGCTTCAAAAGCTTTAGCAGAGTCTTTAGCTACTGAAAATTCGTCTTTGACAGAAAGCTATAACCAGCAGGTTGGTGTTACTTCTGTTGATTTATGCATGGTTTCTCAAGCTGTACCCAATTGATGTACTAAATGAAATTACATTGCATCTATGGACCATGTCCTACTGAGATCTGGATGTGTTTTAGTTTCTGTAGTATGTTTGGCTGAATTATCTTTATTTCTCAATTTTCTGATTAAAATATTGCGGATCTTTACTACGGAGTATTTATTTTTTTGTAAGATAAGCACCTATTTAGTCAATGGGTGTTTGTGATCCATGGTGATAGCCGAAGTTTTTAATTTGGTGCATGCTTGTGGGTCACACTTTCCGGAAATCAGATTAGTGTTTTTATCAATTTTCAGCCTTTGATCAGAATGATAACTTTGTCTAACACAATGACACTGTTTGTTACTGCACTTTATCTGTTATTGTACTGGAGTTGATATCTTATTTCCATAGGCAGTATTGAACTTCGAATTTATTTTGTTTTCTTATTCCCTCAAGCCTCTTAAAATGGGCGGACTTTTTTTTTTTTGTTGTGGACTTGTGGGTGAAGTTGTTCTGAAGTTTTGATTAGGCATTTGGTGGTGGGTAGTCCAAGAGAAGGGGTCACTTAGTTTTGTTGAGGGGAAGAAATGTATCAATAATGTTTCAGGATTCAGTCAGTTTGTAGAGATGTTTTTCAAACCTTGACGGATTTCATCAAGGAGACCAACGATGTAACTTGTCTCTGGATTCCGGAGATAGTTCAAAAAATGGGAGCTCCTGATAAGACATTGGATTTCTCTAACCAAAGGCGGTGATCTCAAACGCAATGCCTTTTCTTACTCCTTACTCTTTCATAGCTTCTCGGCCTTCTCCACTAAAGTGCCTAACATGCAAGGAAATCCTAGTCTTCCTCACTCACCTGTTAGTATGCTTTCATGAGAATTGGCCAAGCTTAGGATGCAGGAAAAAGTTTAGAGCATCCATGGTTTTGTTTTGTCAAGTAGTAAAAAAATATTCAGAACTCAGGAAAGAGGCACATCTGGCAGTAAGTAGGCCGTTATTGTTCAAGCTTGAGTGGTGCTTTCACTACAAGCCCTTGTTCATTCGGAAGCTTAAATCTTTTTGAAGCTTTACATACCCATCATTAGAAGAGTGAACAATGAGAACACAGTCTGATGTGTGAAAGAAAGGACTTGAATGAGAAAGACTGGCTGCATCTACAGTCTGCAGTTTTGAGTCATTCACTCCTGTTACTTTTGTGTCTTGGTGAGGTTCACTGAAAGTTATATTACGTAAAAGAAGCACGGGAGACCTGAATTCCTCAACTTTCCATTCTTGCTGGTGGGCTTAGACAGCAGTAGCATTTGCTGTGCTGGTACTATTGACAACGACTATGGCCTGTCAAATTTCAACAAGTTTGTAATTTTTTTGCATTATACCGGTACTCCGTGATTCTATTTACTGAGTGCTAAGATGCGATGTTTTTCTACCTCAAATTTGTTAAAGAGCAATGCTATTGACCTTCTCTTTCCCATCATTTTCTAACGTTCTTCTCTCGCATCAACAAAATAATACTCTTTCATATTTTTTTGGAATTTCCCAATTTCTTTCAAAATTATGTGATGTGAAATTGAAAATTGGGTAAATCCAAAGAATAGGAAGGATTTTATGTTTGCTCATGTTCGCTTGCCATCCATGTAAGCAATATATTTATTAACTTATATTTTAGGTGGGAGGGAAAG
This sequence comes from Silene vulgaris, assembly GCA_036897335.1. Taxonomy (NCBI): domain Eukaryota; kingdom Viridiplantae; phylum Streptophyta; class Magnoliopsida; order Caryophyllales; family Caryophyllaceae; genus Silene; species Silene vulgaris. Next base: position 5,593 of record JAYMSF010002512.1, read on the forward strand.
GTTGGATAGAGAAGGTTAAGGCCCATAGCATTACTCTTCAATTAATTTACATGTCCCCTTTCATCTATTGCGGTAAATGTCTGGTTATATTATTGCATGTCTGATTCTCTGTTGTTTAACTGATACACAACCATAAACCTCTATCTATCCTCCAGTGAAGCTGGTCTAACATAGATGGGGATAAATTCTTGGTTTTTGCGTTTAGAATGTTACCTAGCTCTCTTATTTTTCTTTGCTTTGTTCGACTCCCCTGATCCCTTTTTGGTACATTTGGTGGAGGAAAAGTTGATCAATAATATGTTTAAATCTACCAATGTTTTATCATTTAATTTCTTCTTACTTACAACTTTTTAATATATTTATTTACGGGCATGTCTTTTGCAAACTTGACATTGATAGATGTGTTCTGACTTTTTGGAGCTTCTTCCAGGCAAGCCTTGTGGGTCAGCTAAAGGCTGAGATGGGAAGATTACAGGAGGAAATCAAGGCCCGGTCGGTAAGTATCATTGATTTTGGACGTGATAAACTGATAATAACAATTTTCGTACAAGCAGTTAGTGAATGAAGCTTTGGGCACTGTGACATATTTATGAAATTAATGTCTCTGGAAACCGATAGTTGTGCCCGAGTGTTATCAAAACTTGTCGTTGATAGATCTGGGCTCGGCCCTGTTAATCTTCTAATGCATTAAGTAGGTTAATATAGTATTAACTATGTCTGCTTTTATAATTCTGTCGTATTGGTGTAGTAGGTTGAGCTTGAGGCTATAAAGGCTGAATTTACAAACGCGCATCTTGAATGTAATGCAGCTGATGAGCGTGCAAAGCTATTGGCTTCTGAAGTCATCAATTTAGAAGAGAAGGTGAGGATTTCTCTTTCAATACCTCCGTTATGTCCTTTTTATGCGACACTTGCTTGCATCAATAGACAATTCCCGCCCTTCACCAGAGTAGGTAATGACTGTTTAAGGTAGGCAAGGAATATTAAGAGCTTGTCTTACGAAACTCGAGCGTGCTATTATTTATTTGGATTTACTTCTGTTCGTATGTTTGCATGCCCTCAAGAAATGATTTATTCACAATGTTAAATATTGGTGATATCACCAACTGACCATATTAAGGTTATTAACATGTGCCCTTAGGGCACATGTTAATAACCTTAATATGGTAAGATCAGCAATATATTCTCACTAATTATGGTAACAATGAGTTTATACTTGAATATCTCAAGAGAATATGTTGTCAATCTTACCATATTAAGGTTATTAACATGTGCCCTTAGGGCGCATTTTAGAAACATATGTCCTATCAATTGAGTTTAGTTGCCCACGTCAATCGGCTGCACCAATCAATCATTGTCACTAATACTCTTATTACACAGAGCTTGAAATTAATTTAATTTTCTTACTGAGTAGAACCTTAGTTTTAATGCTATTTAATCTTTGTAATATGTCTGTCTCTCTTTTGTGCTTCTGAACTGAATTTGTCATTTGATATTGCCCTGTAGGCCCTAAGGTTGAGATCTAATGAGTTGAAGCTGGAGAGGGAATTGGAAAACTCAAATGCTGAAATTACTTCTTACAAGTATGAATTTTTTAGTTTTTTGTTAAAAAACAGAAGTTGCACTTTGTGTAGTCTAATACAGACCTTTTTACTGGTTTTATAACATTACATTTTCAACTTATCTGCTTAATAACGCTGCCTATTCGTTTCCGATGGATCCAAATATTCATTTATCGTAGTTTATGGGACATAGTGGACTATAAGGTTATCTAAGGGGGGCAGGTTTCTGTTCATTGATCTTTGGTGTTGGGATATAGTGGACTAAGTGTTTATTTGAAACATCTTTCCGTTGCTGTTGGAGTAAAAGCAATCTATATCCAAAAGCCAAACTCCAATTCACTTATCTGCCTACCTTTTCTGGAAAGGAGGCTTTTCGTAGCCGTTGGATAAAGATGATGTTGTTGAAGGGTTGAAGCTAGAGTTTTGGTTGTATTAGGCTATTAGCTCATTAAGTTGTCTTCTCCCTTGTTATAAGCATGTGCTATGCAATTGAAAAGAGCGAGTACAAAGTACCCGTATCAGTTTATGTTCGGAGGTAGTCTTCTACATTTTGGTCTGCTGTATCTTCGAAGGCTGATTTTGGGGCGGGGTGGGGGAAGTGAGCCATAATTTAGCAAAAGAGTAGTTCCTGTTTGGTGATCTTGTGGAGTCCAGCCATTCAATATTGTTGGTATGTTTTTTGATTTTATATGAAACAATTTTTATTTTTAGTTTTCGATTGCCCAGAGTTTTAGGCTTCTAAAACTTATCTCCCGCGTTTCTCTCTTAATTCTTGATATTACCATCTCAATCTCAATGTTGTCAAGCTCTCAAGTTTTCATCCTTTTCATTCTGATATTGTTCAGAGTTTCAGTGATAATTATTTCCGAATGCTGCCCTTTTGCATATAGCATGACTACATCATCAGTGATTAGCCTTTGTAGCTGCATAGTCTTCTTATTTATGACGGGCATTTTTGGAAGACATTAGATTTCTGCACTAAATGGCTGTGCACTGTGCTTGAGATTATGAACTGCGTAGTGAGAGTATGATAAGCTGGTAATATTAGTGTTTCTCTTTCCGTTGTCGGCGCAAGGGTAAGGCTGCGTACATCCAATTCCCCGTACCTCACAATTTGCGGGAGCCATTGAGGCACTGGGTTAATGTTGTTGTGGTTGTATTTACATGGCGCCTTTTGGGATTTTTTTTGGGGTAGTCGGCAATTCGGTATCATTTCTTATAGGCACTGCCTTTTGTAGTAGATGGTATCCTGTGGAACTTGATTGTCTGATGTTTACGATTGTAGGTCTTCATAGTAGTTGGTGAGTGGTATTTCAGTGCTTACATGGCACTGATAGCTTTCTCTTGGTCTTCGTTGTGCAGAAGTAGGTATCTTGGCCTGGTGACTGGTCACTTGCTCTATATTCCAATCAGTATTGTAACTGTAGGAGTCGGGAGTGTTTTGTTACAGTCTTTCTTCCTTCAATGATGTCTCTCATTATGTTCACGATGCAATAGTTGATTTATTTTGTCCTCGCTATTTCATCAGCTTGTTTGGTGTTTTCATGTAAAGATTAACACACTATGAATTATCGTGCAGGAAAAAGATGTCTAGTTTAGAAAAAGACCGTCGTGATTTGCAGCAGACTATTGATGCTTTACAGGAAGGTACATAATCATTACAAAGTTTACAGTTCATTTTCAGGCAGAAGAAAGTAAGAAACGCTAATCTGTCAGTTGGATCAGCAGAAAGTTGCTAATGCAATGACTGTATTCGTTTGGGGATTTGCAGTTGAGCATTTTTGCACATTAGGCGAAACTGCAACTATATGGATATACTCAAAAATTTCTGACGTCTCATTTCAACCCATTTCTTTCACCAATAATCTGAAAAAAAATGCGTCATTGATGCAGAGAAGAAACTGCTGCAGTCTAAACTACGTAAAACTTCTACTAGTGGAACTTTGGTGGATCTCAGTAGGGCGCAGAGCAAGAAAGATGTATCCACTTCTACAAATGACTTGCGTATGTGAATGGTTTTGCCCTTTTTCTCGCATGTAATTTTGTCAACTCAGGTGTCTGTTGTTGCTCATTGGTAAAAATCTAGCTGAATGCTGAATATTTCCCTAGTATTTTGTCTCCCCTGGGTTATTTTGTTAGGCTTTTATTGCTTACTAAAAGACTAATACACTCTCCGCCTGTCCGAATTTAATTGTGACATTGCTCCTGGTATAATAATGAATTAATTTTTCTGGGAAGGTGAAGGTTGAGAAGGTTACTTATGGGTTGCATTGAATGTTGTGAAAAAGGAAGTAGTGGTCTCAAGCTGAACGCTGAAATTTGGGACAAAAATGACAGCTTGAGATTGCTGTATGATCAATGATGGATTAGTAGTAACGGTTAAAGGAAGTGAACAATTATCAGTTTGTCAATTGGATTGACTAAATTTGAGAGTCTTCCACAGGCTTTTTGAGTGATCAGAAATTTATGTTCGAGTTTTACTTATGTGTCAGACACTCAGGACCAGTTAGCCTCAGGTTGAGATCTCCTTGCACGAGTTGAGTTCCCACTAGCAGAAAATTTTGCTTTCACAAGTTTGCTAGATGGGGTTTTCCTACAATATATGCCATGTCAAACGAGTTGTTGACTTGTTGCAATCCCATTCTTTCTATATAATTTTTGGAGTGTATGTTTGTTCTTTTTAGTTAATATTCTTCTTTTACCCAAGAGCTCTTACCAGCTCGAGTGTTAGCTGTTTGAGGCATATTATTGGCTCCATATCCTACGGTAGATGTGTTCATTTGGTAGCTTCCATCCTTAATTAGGGTTTAGGTTGTCATCAGACTGGTGTTTTAATACTTTTATTTATATTACTGATGTGAACTCACAGAGTTGTCCTTTATATGTTATTTATTTTATTGGGTTTTTTGTCAAACACCACCTTTAAAAAACTTTTTCTTCCAAACACCACCTTTAAAAAAAAAATTGTCAAACACCACCTTTAATAAATTTTTTGTTGTCAAACACCACCTTTTGGCCAAAGTTTTGAGCGCTTGTAATGG
>JAYMSF010002513.1:0-10191 GCA_036897335.1 Silene vulgaris
CCGTTATGTTTATTCTTTCCGTAATTACGATGTATATGATATCTATATATACCCTTGATGTAACACTGTAAGAAACATAATTGAATATATGCAAATTACCAATCATTATTCTACACAATATGGTCTTTAACACCACCACCTTCCCAATCTTTGCCACATATGTCATCCGCAAGAGAACCAAGACCTCTTGGCCCATTATGTGCGAGAAATATAATTGAGTGGCCGTCTGGAGTTTCCATAGCGGCCTTACGAATCTTGTCTGCACTTTCTTCCATTGTTTTGACTCCATATCTTTTGAGAAGCTTTTTCCTGAATAAGTTATCACCACCACAGGAAAACGGTCTCCCGCCTACAACACTAACTTCCAATGCGGGGAAGTCCAAGCGTCCATATCCAACATGCTCTTCACCTAAGGCATCGAGCTGTAGCTGAACTCCGTCTTTTTTCGTTGAGAACTTTTGAGTACCCCAGGAATCATGATTTCCAAGTATTGCGGCTTTAGGAATGTCTATCTTTGCCACACTCCTAACAAGCTCGTAATTCTCATTCCCAAAGTCACCTGTAAAAAGCACCAGCTCCGGCTGCAAATATTTGAGCGCCTTGTAATCATGCTCTAATTCCCAATCCTCATGAATGTTCCCGACAACAACGATACGGAAAGATGAAGCCATAGAGGACGGCTGACTTTGTCGTAAGAGAGAGGGAGGGATTGAAAAGTTTATAAGGATTATCAAATCTTCAAGAGGAGGAAATTTATATATAAAAAAACGAGAATATTAATTTGAATGAATTGACTTGAATAATTATTGTGGTAAGGGATGCTTATATAGCAATAACAGAATAATTCGAAACATAATCTAACTAGATATTCCTAAATCTAATATAGAAAACTATGAGTGGATTTTTAATTGGTGGGCTCCCCCACTCACCCCATGTGAGAGGGTGGTGCCCAAATTGTGTGCCACCGGGTGGCGCCATTTCATTTTCCGTAATAGAATATGGAAAGATAATTACTAAATCTATATTTATTCTTAGACTATCGCAATATGACCATATTATGAATTGGTAATATTTACCATATTATGAAGTAATATTGGCTTTTTCATTGTTTTCGAACTCCATATTTTCACAATGGCTAATGTGATGGAGACAAGCCAGCATTTTAGGCTTTTACGGAGCAAACGGAACAGGCCCTGGAGGGTAGTTTTTCCAACCTCTGACAAGCTCTTGAATACCAGACTCCAAAAAGCATACTTCTGTGATTACTGGCAAAGAAAACCAGGGCAAATTAGCCATATTCTCGTCCCGATTGTTACACCAGGTAAAAGAACAGCAACTCCTATCTCAGCAACACAATTTGAAAAATCCTCAATGTCTCTTAAATTAGGAGACTAAAGTGCATAGTAATTTGATTGATGAAATACTTTACAAAAACTATATACATGCACTACACACCATCATTTTCCGTGAACATTTCAAAATGACTTACGCGACATTGTTTGAGGTTGTGAGACATTAACAAATGTAGTATTTTTACAAAGCTAACGAGGCACGCATGTAATCTCAATACAAGGGATGTGGCGGACTTTGTGCCAGTCTTCACCATCTGGTTATCGGCATCTTCTTTTAAGGTTATCACAACCACCAATGGTAAGTTTTTCCAGAGTGCGCATGTGGACGATTGCTTCTGGGAATGATTTCAATTTATCACACTTACTGATCGTCAGTTCACGCAGGGATGTGAGGCAGTTGAATATTGAATACAAAGATTATGAATACCCCGTAAAGACTTCCCAAACAAGCAATCAAGAGTAGAAGGGTTGTCTGTTACCCCACTGTTCATGTATAAGAAGGGGATACTAGAAGATGGGATCGAGGAGGGACCTGTTGTGGAATGACTTAGAACCGCTCTTTTATTCTCCAAGAAGGTCAGTTCTTTGTGGCATCTAAATAATCGTAATTTATTTATATAGATTTGAACATGATGGTAAAGCTGTCAAGTTCGGGCATTTATAAAAATGCAACTTATGCAGAGAAGGAAATGATAGGACCACAGTGGAATAGAAACCCACTTCCCTTGTTACCCTGCTTATCTCTTCTTTCCACCATCCCTTCAGCTTTGGAAATTGTGATAGTGTAAGCTCCTCCAAGGATGGAAAGAATAGTAACTCGTCATTTGAAGAACCCGCAACCACATTACTCTCCATAACCTCCACATTGGGCATACCATTGAGTACAAGATACTTGAGGTGACGAAGTTGACTCAATGAAGGGAGAATTATTAAGTTACCAAAACTCACCAGAAGTGAGCTCCCTCACCACCATCAGGTCAACACCTTCTGCTACTTCTCTCTTTAGTGTTGTACAGTCTATCAACTGAAAAGACACATGGACCATGATACATAAGAAAACTCAAGGGTACACTATGAGTTTCAGCCGATCGGGTTAACATAATCGTAAGGTTGTGTTTGAATTTGTCCAGCCACATATTAGTGGGCTTTAAGTATCAAAAACAAGACGGGAAGGGAACACATGAACACAAGCTATCTTGTTTGAAAATTTAATTAATAGTAAAAGAAAAATAGATGTCTGAGCCTTTGAATATACACATTTAAGCCACTTCATTCCACCAAACAGGGAATCAGTGTAAAATTTCAAGGCAGTGCGATATTTAGATGGCAGTAACAGTCTTAGAAACAGGCTAGTAACATATTTTTGCAGAAAAAGTAATGTTAATAATCCATGCCGGTGATGTTTTACTTATTTATGTTCAGAAGTCAAGATTTTAGATGTTATAAATTCACTATGGAGTAGTCTATATTGGCTACTTTACTCCAACTATGTAAACTTCTGCAGTTTTACAACAAACAGGAAGCAATTGAGGAGAACTTAGGCTTTAAACTGTACAGAAACAATGTAGTCATAACGTAAAGGACATTGTCTGAGAGGTTCAAGTTTCTTATGACCTATAAGCAAGTCTCTTGCTTCTACAAGACTCCGAAGTCCCAAGGTGCCATCATCACTAGTTAAAAAAGGAGTACTACTCAATATCATCTACAATAGACATCTTTGAAGATAAACACGATTATTTTCTGACTTGAGCTGTAGCAAAACAGACTCTTGAGCTACACGTCCATGTTTCAATAGTTCCCAAGTATCAATACCTTAAGCAACTACCAACACATATGGCAACAGTTCCCGATTTCTTTCTAAATCACGAAAATCAAGTCATAGAAGAAAGAAGAATCAAGTCTGAAAGATAACCTGAGGTAAGACTGTCGCCGGTCTTAAATTTGCAAACACGTCAAGACCTGATCGTAGCTGAAGCAAACCGGTCTCTGGCTTTAGTTTCTTCTCAAGTTTATCCCATTTATACCTAGACTCCACTGAAGCCATGTTAGAACCCTACAACTAAACACAAAGATTGCAAAACAAAACAATAAACCAGGCAACGGATGTTACCCTCCTATAGCTCCTAAAAGAATGGCGTCTGATTGCTTTGCCACTGAGAGGGTCTCTTCTGGCAATGGCACTCCCGTAAGATCAATAGCAGAGCCACCAACTGGCATCTCCTGATACTTAAGCTCGATCCCTAGTTAAGTCAAAACAAAATTCTTACTCATATGAGTGGATTTGACAAGAAATTTTCATCAAAGATGCAAAATTGCAAACCACCAATTGTCTCATGAAGCTAAAGTCGATGATTCAAAAACCGTCTCATTCTATCAAGTCATTCATTTGTTCATAAGAAATACAGTAAAGAATAAAAAATGTCAGCCGAAGATTGGCCAAGAAATGACGATCATTCAAGCAAGTTGATAATCAATCTACAGGCTGATGTCAGAACAAAGAACTCTTCCAACTCGAAATTGAAAAAGTATTAAACTTTTCATTTCAATTACATTGCAAACACACAATTATAATGATAACGTTCATGTTCACATCAATCATAACATCATATTAATAATACTACTCCATCCGTTCAAGCCAATTTCATAAGTTCGATTAAAATACACCTCACATATATTGAACAAACGTACGGAATTGGGTGACCGATATCGTACATTTCAACAAAAGGGTACGCACAAAATCCTCCAAAATTGTAATCTTTAACCTAATTCATCAAAACCCAAAACCATACATACAGCAATGTAGGAAATTGTAAGCTAAAACCCACAAAATTAAACCAAAAAAAAAAAAACCAATTAATAAAAAATAAAGAAGAAACCTTCAAGAGAGGCAGCAAGATGAAGAACATCTTTAGCAATAGAGATGATTTCAGGACCAATGCCATCACCAGGAAGAAGAGTGATGTTGTAGCTTCTTTTTGTGGGAGTTGCAGCAGCTGAACATCTCACTGTTGTAAACTTCGATCGATTTGTAACAATTGTATTATTAATATTAAAATTAGAAGAAGTAGGGAATAAATTGGAGCAAAATAGTAGATTAGTTTGAGATTTTAATGGGATGATTAAGTTTAGCTGGGCCGCCATTTTTGCACTAGAGAATATAAGAGGTGAAGAGAATGCTATGGTACTACTATGGTGTGTATTGGTGTCTATGGTCTATGGGGAGAAAACCTCAATTTGATGCCCCACATTTTTTTTTCCTTTAATTTTTGGGACGTGATAAATCCCGCACACTTTTCCCCTTTTTTCCGAAAGTACCCTTCTCATTTCTTCCTCCCACCAAGTTTGAAAGAAGAGAGAGAAACGGGCGAAATTAAAAAGCCCCAAATCAGAGATTCAATTTCACCGCACCTCCCACCCCACTTCCTGCTCCGGCATCCCCCCCACCACGCTCGAGCGCCGGCGACAACGTAACCCCTCCACACGTCCACGCCGACCTGTACATAAGTGCCACCACTAGTCGACGCCTTTACAACCCCTCTCTTCACGCGCCTGAAACTACTCGTCGACCACCATGGGTCTGACTCGACTTGTAATAAAAGGATACGGTCTGGGCTGAAAGTCCGGAACGCGGCTTGATGTCCTGTACATCAGTGACTCGACTTATAGAAATACTGTCCTGTACATCAGTGCCACCACTAGTCTCTTGTGAATGGCTTCTTTCTTTGATGTAAATTTCACATTCATCATTGAGGGCTTTGTTTCTGAAGTCGAGGCCGAAAAGAGACTTGCTCATGTGCTGAATGACCCGAGTTTGACAAAATCAGGAGTATATTGGAGCTGGATAAAGTCTTCATTCGAAAACCAGACGTATGCTTTACAGCGGCTATTGACGAAAGAGAGACTAATACACTTTGGTATCCTGACTGATGCAACTTGTGAAATGTGCAGATTGCAGACTGAAACTCAACACCATTTATTTTTTGAATGTTATTATAGCAAACCATCAAAGCATAAGCCTGTCCCTCTATCCCATCTTTTACTGGTGACCTAAACAAGTATGTCAAAAAGCCTTCACTCTCTCGCTTGGTGAACTTTGATTACATACATTCCCCAAGTAAGGAGGGTATTTTTCCATAGTTACCTAAACAAGTATGTCAAAAAGTATGTCATATGTAAGCGTAGCAACGAACGACATGGCCTTATTGATTCAGCATCAATTAGATGATTCAACTACTACACAAAAGTTTTCCGGGCAACAAATTCAAGCATGACTGCATGATTCAGCTGGTACTGGAATTCGGGAAACACTACCACTTGATGTAGCAGAAATAAATTACTATATTTGATTCTGCGCCACATTTTCTGACGTATGATTACAGCAAAGGCACACATAATTTGTGTGGCATGACGCGCAGTTGCACAGAGCCACAGACGCTGTACTCAAGGCTGATGGCAACATTTTATCATTACCGTCCGACTGTCTTATCGGAGTTTCATAAAATTAAACACACATTGAACACATTTGTATATAGTTTATTTCTCTATTCAATTAAAAAAAATTCACAATAGTCAGAAAAGGGTGGCCCTATAAATTAACTTACAAGTATTGGAGATTTTTCAGAGAACCAAGTTGTGGTACTAGTTGACCTGACAGTGCAGCATTTCCAAGATCCCTGGCCAAATACAAAAGGTCAGGTAAGAAACTCCTCGTCACAACCCATAAGACCCTATGAAAAGACAGAACGTCGTTGACATATATAATTAGCATACTTACACTCTAATAACACTGTTATCAGGGTTGCATGTGACATGAAACCAGGTACAGGGGTTTACAAGGGTGGGATCCCAACTTTGCAACACATTATAAGGATCCTGCAAGTTGACCCTCAAGGTATGTAGAGCATCACCTGTCCAAGATTTGAGACATATTGTAACTAAGTCTAAAACAGAGAATTTGGCATACAAGTTCAATGCAAAATGAAGAATGAATTCGATATTGAAGGGCAATAAAAATAAATTAACAAATAGAGCAGATGGTAGAGAATACTCCGTAATTAAAAAGGTCAACAATATGTTCACAACTTTGTTGAACATTGCTGGTGCATCAGATAAATATAAAGATAAAAAGGTAAAGATGTAGAATAACATCCATAACATGCACTCACTAACATTCAAAAAAATTGTTAACAACAACAACATTACGCAAATGTCATAAAGGCTCCAGTCCATGGTAAGTCAGACAAGATAAGAGGATTGGATGCATGCATCTTTAACCCTGTGTTTTAGACACAGAGACTGTTTTTGGATAACTTCTGACAAAAATTGCATTGCGATTCACATTGGCTGACTAGTGACTAACAGACTACTACTACACGATTTAAAAAAAATAAAAAATAAAAAACAGTTTATGGAGCTCTTTGCTTTCTTTCATCATATTCCAAAACTAAAAAATAGCAAACTTTTGGCTCCAAAAGCGGAAACACCATTAGCACACCAGAAGAACATATGAGGCAGATTGTAGGGAAACAATCGCCACATGAACATTTTCAACTATCAGAAATATTTAGCTCGCACCTACAGCATGGAAGCATCATCCTGCTAGACCATCCATTTCAACGGTCTACTTTACCACCGGTGATCACCAAAAAAACAAAGAAAAATTCGGTAGGCCAAAGTACGCTCTCCAGTTCATAATGTATGATTCATAGCCGTCAAGTTCATGGTTACCGCTGTTCATTAATTAATTTCCGGAAAACTGAAACCATTTCACTAAAGGAGCTACATACTCAGTTTTCAGTTTCAACTTTCAAACACCAATGCCATCACCCACAGATGCACCTAAATTCTCAAGACTCGGGAAAACGAGTTTAAACCTTGTGAATCAAAAAAGTCAACACCCTAAGACACAATTAGAATCTCGTTAAAGCGAAAAGCTCAAGCTGCCGGTTACTCAGTACTAACAGTTCAGAACCAACAACATAGTAATCTCCTATATTGAGTCTAACAAAGGTATGAAAAAGCATTCTCCCATTCACACCAAATACTAAATCAAACAATCAAGCAAAAAACTAGATAATCTCAACTGTAAACCAGTTATTATGGCATATGAAGCATGAATTTGAACACTAATCCAATTAAATGTCAACAACAAGCTCAATTTCTCATACAAAATACTAAAAAAAAGCATTAAAAAACCAAAAGAAAAATACCAACTTAATTAAACAACTCAATTCCATGAACTTACTACTACAATCATACAATTCATCAAAATTCACTAAAAATATCAAAAAAAATTAATCAAAAAGAAGAAGAAAATTCACATACCTTCCACATTACCAAAAACAATCCTAAAAATCTGAACAACAAACAAAACCAAACCAACAATCTTCACCCTCATCACTCCTTTTTCCTTATACAATTTCCCAAATCACTCTAGATCCAAAAACCCAACATTTAATTCCCAAAAACAAACCCTAAATCACCTCAAAATCAACCCAAATCCTCATAATTCAACCTCAAAATTTCTGGGTTTTTTTACAAATCAAATTCTGAGCTAAGATTTGAACTTTTAATCTTCTGGGTACTCAAAAAGATTAAATCTTTAGCTAAATCAATGACACCCAGATAAAAAAAAGTAAATCAAAAATCAAATTAATTAAGTGGAGATAATAAAGCAGAACATTCCTAAACAACTTTTTGTGCACATTTTTTATCCCTTTTTAAACACTCAACTTTACTGTATTTTGTTATTAGTAGTAATCTATTACAGGCTTACAGCAAATGTTACCACATTATCTTTAACAAAACCTTTTTTTTTACCTTTTTTGTTTATATATTTTTACTCAGATTTTAAAAAAGGGAAAAAGAGAGAGAGGGAAAGGAAAGGAGGAAGTGAGAGTGATGAGTGAAAGAAAGCATGCAGAAGAGTTGGGCTGCCCATAACGGGACTGACCGTTGCCCTTGTGACTGTCTAAACGGGGTTCCCGCTCTCTCTGTCACGCATACTAGGCCTAGGTGAGGAGCTTGATGTAGAGAGGCTAGAGCCTAGGGTGTAGCCGTGTAGTATAGTGGCACATTGGTCACTTTCAAGATTGGAAAACGGGTCGAACGAGCAAGTTACGTGTATATTGATTTTTTCAGGTTAAGTATTGGTTGAGTCAACCAGGCAAAATGATTCAAACTTAAATGACCCGACCCGAAAAGGTTGACCCGAAATTCGAAAGTAACCTAAATTGTTTGACCCGAATATGACCCGGCCCAAAAAAAAACCAATCAATAATTGACCTGATTCAAAATTATCCTAAATCACAAGTACTAAGCCATATTAATATTATACGTATCAGAATGAAGTTTCAATTGTTACAAACGTCCCTGATAAATTGTTAAATTTGCAAAATAATATATTTCTTAATAAAAATAGTACTAATAAAGTGGTTTAGACATTAACTCGAAAGCGACTCGACCCAAAAGGACGCATACCCGAAAATGACCCGATAACAGATCATCTGAAACCCAAAATGTGCTAACCCGAAATATGTGACATACCCAAAATAATCGGTCCCAAATTGACCTCACCCCTACCCGACCCGGTTCGCCACCTTACTCATGAGTGTATTTCGAGTGGGTTAAGGTAAGATATGAGTTGAGTAATGCCTGGTCCCTTTGGTCCGGATATTTGTTTACCTATTCCCTCCCATCCAGTCCAAAGTTAACATGGATCCACTTTTTTACTCACAAAAAAGTGGAGATCCATGTTACTTTTGGAGTAGATGAGAGAGAGTATTTCATTTTAGGATGTCTGGATTCATTTGTTTACATTTTTATACTATGTATTAGGAAATTTTTTACAGGTAATTTGATCATACACATCCAATAAGGTCCATTTTCATTCCTTAACAACCATCACAAATGATCCTCTCTCATTTCTTTGTTACCGAGTATTTCACTATTTTTGGCAAACTTATCTCAAAAAAAAATAACCGAGACAGAGGGAGTATTATATTAGGTTATTTTATTGATTTTTTCGTTTTAAATGTACTCCGTATAATTTATCTGAATCTATGTACCTTGTAGGCGTACTAGTTGGTTTTAAAGCGAATTAAGTCCCTTGCGAAAATAAAGCCAAGGGAGTTCGTTTTACGATATAAATGCGAATTAATTGATTTTATTTTAATTTAATGAGTTTAACGAGCTTATTAATTTAAAAAGTTTATTCGACGGGTAACTTTTAAAGACGAATTAAATTTTAACGAATTTTCTTTTAGCTCATCTTGAATCTGAAGGGACTTTTATTTTTGTTTATCGATTTTGAATTTCATTTTTAAATTGTTTGCGTTTCGTTTTAAATTAAATTTAAAATGAAATATTTTAAAGCAATTTCTAAACTCGATTGTTGAGCTCAATTTGATAAATTGATTTAATTATCGTTTTACATTTCGTTTTAAACTAGGTTTTAAAAAGGAATTTTAACTCGATTTTTAACCTGATTCTCAAGCTCGTTTTCGACTCGATTTAGGTGTGATTTATGAGCCTGTGTGGACTCGAATTTCCATGCTATTTCAGCCCAACTCTTACCTCACCAAAGACCCATTAGCTAGCTAAGCTCTAAACCCATGCAAGCACACTCAAAAGCCACGTCCAAGTCACCATGAATGAGCAGCCCGTGACACTGTGACAGCCCATATTTCTACCGTTCCTACTAAAAATATGAAAAAAAATTAAATACTCTCTCCTATCCTTCAGAATAACTGTCTCATTTATTAAAGGGTCATGCTCATTCATGTACATGATTTACTCAATCGTGTACATGAATGACGATTATACCCTTGTCATTTTTACA
>JAYMSF010002514.1:0-10191 GCA_036897335.1 Silene vulgaris
GGTGCTGGGGTAATTGCAGAAGTAAGGGTGCAGCGTGACAAGGGGTTTGGTTTTGTCAGATTCACCACACATGCTGAGGCTGCCTTGGCTATTCAGATTGGCAATACTCCACAATATGCACTTTTGGGAAAACAAATTAAGGTGTGTGTTTGGGCCTTTCTGTTGATACTTAGCCATGCTTGTTCTCTTTCTATTTTCTCTCTCAACTTTTATTTCCTTTTTGTTGCTTGGGCCTTCCCTGTGCTTGTTAAAATTGTAGCTCTGTTACATTTCTTGCTGTAGTACTCTGTTAAGGAATTTTCTAGAAGCGAGACCCGGTCTCTTTTACCTTAATGTTGCATTCACGCATCCAGCCAGCTGAGTGTCTGAGGGCTAATTGTTACCCATAGTGGATATGTAGTGAATTTATCTGGATATATCGAAAAGTAAAGATAGTGAATCGAAATGAAAAGAGGGAATATTCTAAGTAATCTCTTGCACATGAATTAATTTTATCACATGAATTGATTTACTCTCTAATGGCTAGGTCCTACCTAGACCATCGTATAACTCTAGTCTCTGTGATTTCTCGTTTCTGCTACCATCAGCTGTTTATTATTTTTTTCGTGTCTTGTTCATCTAGTGCTCTTGGGGAAGCAAGCCAACACCTCCAGGCACAGCTTCAAATCCACTCCCACCTCCTGCGATGCCACCTCTAGGACTTTTGACCCCAGATCTTGCCTCCTATGGGAGGCAACTGGCAATGAACAAGATAGGTCTCATGCATGGCCAAGGTGCTCATCCTTTCAACAAGGGTAATATGGGAATGATGGGTGCCGGAGCAAGCCAAGCTATGTATGACGGCGGGTTTCAGAATATTGCCGCTGCCCAGCAAATGATGTACTACCATTAACCTCCTTGATGCACATGCTCATTTTATTGTCCCCTGTTTCTGTGTACTCTCTTTTACTTTGGTTTAGTTTTCTCTTTTGTGGAGTGGCCTTTTTCTCGAGGGGGTTTTGTAATTTTTTTCCGTTGCAGAATTTGAGTTTTCTTTCACTGCGGAGGCTTGTGAGTTGTGATATACGGAGTAACTTGGAAGGTTAAAATGAAATGTGTATAATATTCGTGTTAGTGATCTTAATGTTGTGTCAATTACACTTTTTTATCCCCTCAACTGTTTATGTCAACACCTAATTAACATCATCATCGATTAAATATATTTACTTGTCCGATTAGCACCTTTCTATCTCTCCACCCATCACTCTTCATCGCAAGTTCGCAACAACAACATTGACATCTCATCATTTTCTCCCTCCAGCAATAATGGATTTGTGTGAAGACTGGGGGCGGTTTGTTCATGTAGTGATTTGGTGGAAATGGTTGGGGTAGCAGAATGGGGAGGATTAGCTACGGTGATCAAGGAAGACGATGTTACGCACTCAGCAGAGGTGGGATAATCATCTGTTTGCCCAATTTACAAAAGTAACGCTAATTTACCGGCTTACATAGCTCAAAGTTACGGCTGAGTTTGATTGTAGAGTTTAGGAACATCATGTAGAATTTCTTCTTTTTGTTAAAAAGGGGTAACTCATAAAATTTGAAAGCTTTGGGGATATTCGTAGAAAAATCCGATTTCTCCAGAGTTTAAAGTTTACCAGGTACAACTGCGAATACATTCCCATCGATTGAACGGACTATCCATACTTCAAATGAAATCTTAATTATCCCTTTCGAGTTATTATAAATCACTAATATTTTTTGTCGCGTTAATTTACACCGAGACTACAGTTACTAGTTACTTACTCGTTAGTAGTTACTACATATTCCTGACACTACATATAATTAATGCAAATTCCCTACCTGGTAACAGTTACCATACTTACCGATAAGCTACCCTATGATGAACACTAAAGGCAAGTGTTGATCTTCACCAAAATCTACTCGGCGATATTTTTCATCGAACTCCTATGTATTGGTGGCCGAATTGCTTTTATTCACCCCTTGCAAGTCCATCGGTGAATGCGGTATGCTCCCGACAGAGCCAAGTGTCTGAGAGCTAAGTGCTGGGCTTGCTGGACAAGCATCCGCAATCATGTGATGGACAGGCCCTGAACTCAATGGCGGGCTCATTGGACCCCGTTGGCTCATTTGCTGTGGACTGGCCTGCTGTTGTGGTGCAGCTGTAAGTTGTTGGTTCATTTGTTGTGGATGTGTCATTGTTGAAGGCGAGCTAACCTGCTGGGGCGGAACCATGCTCTGGAGAGGTGACATGGCTTCTTGTTGCGGTAAAACATTCTGACGTGGCTGTTGTTGAAGTTGTTGAAATTGCTGGTTAAACGCAGTACTCATACCTGGCATCAAGTTGGGCATGCCCATCTGGGCCATCTGACCCGCCACCGACCGCTGCATCTGGCCAATGGTTCCTCGATTAATAGACTGGCCCAACATGGAAAGCCCAACGGACCCCGACTGCGTCTGTCTGGTTCCTGCAGACATGCCAGCTATACCAGATTGAGCCCCAACTAGCATGCTTCGGTTCCGCATAATATTATTATATCTCTGTGCAGCAGCTAACACCTGAGGGCTCAGCATTCCAGCCCGAATGTGAGCACCAATGGTGTTTGCGTGACTAAGCCCAATCGGGCTCTGAACCATGTTGCCTCCCACGCCTGACAAGGGACCCACTCCCGTAGGGATACCAGCAGAACCCATTCCTCTCCCTCCACCAATTCCCATGGCATTATTCAGACCACCAAGGCCCATGCTGTTGCCAACTTGGCCCATACCCGTAGCACCAGTCCCAAGGCCCATCATCGGTCTTCTTTGCGCCTGCTGATTTGGCTGCTGCAACATTTGTAGAGGAGATGACTTATTGCTCATGTGGTTACCCACTGGTAAGTTTGAACCTTGCACAAACGAGTTCATTTGAGGCGTTGAATTGTTTGGCAGCGTCAATGGGGACCGCTGGAACTGAGATGGCACATGTTGAAGGGGGGACTGCTGATGTGGCTGTTGCTGAAGCGGCTGTTGTGGATCCATCTGTTGCGGCCTTGCCTGTATTGCAACCCCTGGTACATGTCCCTGAGACATCTGCAAGGGCTGTGAATTTCCAGGAGGGAGCATCCCAGAGCTTGGCAGAACATTAGCAGCTGCGTTAAGCAAGTTATTTGAATTTACTGGCTTTCCCTCCACCGATTCAGTATACTGCTGTCCGTCCACTGTAGAATGATTAGGAGCACCTCCGGGCACAGTAGATTGACTGTCTGAAGGAACAGTTGAGTTTGGCTCTCTGAGTTGGAGATGTTCATCTACAACATACCCTTCACGTATTACCTGCATGAGAAACAAATGTCAACTAAGGAAATTAATATTTTGGCATTTAGTCTAGATTCAAGCCAAGTAGAACCATCTTGTCTTGATAATTAAAATTGCTGCATTCCTAGGGTTTTGATTTCCAAACCTTTGGCTACGCTAAATCAACCATTGTCTATTTGATCTAATTGCTCAGGGTAACTTGGGGAATAATAAATATTAACTCCGTATGCAAGTATCAAAGAAAGGGTATCGAGAACAGAAATTTTCATTATGTTCATTTGTGAACCACGTACCAAAGCACAAAACTGATCTGCAAGCAAGTCCGCCCAATGCTGCAACAAGATTTAAAGATCAAGGTTAGTATTAAAGAGGCTTTAAAAAGGTTTAGTAACAACCAATCACAAGCTTAACCTGATATCTTAAGGTTATGCCCCTCGGTATTTTAGTGACAAGGAAGCCATCACAACGCAAAACTCATTTGACATGAAATACGAGACATTGGAAAGTTTATTCAGTAAAAAAACAAAAACATTGTTTATTATCATAATAGAAGCCCGCACATTCTCTTCACGAAAAAAATAAATAAATAACTCACCGTGTTGGGCAATGTAGGCAGGTGATCTTCTGAATTTTGATAATCCCTGTTATTTAGGTCTCCATAATGCATGGCAACGGTACCATCACTCGGTTTCTCCGACAAGATTAGTCTTCTCATATTGCCTGCAAAAAAGGGTCCATGGTTAAGCAAAAAAGAGAGGAAAGAATCGTACTATCATAGTCTTACAACTAAGGGTTTGAATGTAGTAACAAAAGACAAACCTTGAATTCCAGGCTCAATATGTACAAGCCTTATCTTACACACATTCATGTGGCCACCAAGCAGTGACTTGGACATTTCTCTTGAATCATCACTGCATTCATCCTTATCTACACCGGCTAGGCGAATCAGGAGTTCCTGAGCAGAAAAGGTACGAGGTTTCCTAGAAAAATCATCGACTTTGATCTTTTTACGGTTCAACTGGTGCCTAAATTACAAGCAAGCTATATGTCAGCCAAGAATGGGCTCGAAAAGTCCAAAATTCTTGAATAGATCCCAGCAGGCGCATAAAAATTGGGGAAGGGGGAATAAATAAATAAAACGAACCGTAATAAAAGCATACAAAAAGAAAAACAGTGTCTCCTACCTCATAGCTACAACTTCAATCTTGGCGAATCTCTCAAGCATGTTGTGCTCAGTAAGTTGTGGGGTGCTGATGGAAGGGCTTGATGCATTCATGGGAGCACCCTTATTATTCACGCTAACAGGGGAGCCAACTCCATTTATTGCAGGGGTCCTAGGAAGGGAATTTGGTCTTCTCTTTGCACCAAGCTGTGCCTGATGCTGATATTGCATAGGATCATTGCCAAGAGACGTCCCAGATGACGCACGGCCAGCTGCTGGAACGGGAGTCACTCTTGATTTTTCTCTTTGCACTTGTCCAAGTGGAGCCCCTGAAGAAACTGCTCCATAATGTGTACTCATTGAGCCGTAGGACATCTCGGCAGAAAGTCGTGGACTTTGGATTGGTTTCCTCTTTGAAAACTGATCCTCCTTTCTGGGATCTTTTTCAATCTGTTGGCCGAGATTTTTCCAGCCTACTCGTGGATCCATGTGGTTACCTTCAGCCTCCATCTGTGTATTAGTTTTTATCATGTTTGGTTCTGCCTTCTCGAGTTTCATGCCATCCATAGTCGTAACTCCCTCGCCCACAAGCTGAGGATACTTCTTCATACCAGGATTCCCATATTGAACTCCACTTGCATTTTGATGCGGTTGCAACATTGGATTCCTCCATTGCATATCAGATCTTTGAAACCCATCCATAAAAGAGCCATCTTGCTGATGCTGAAGGCCATCGGGCTCACTGGATGCAAGCGTGCCCCGCTTATTAAAATTGGAATATGTTGACAATTGTGATTCTTGTTTTACTATCTTTGCAGTGGCCGACAGATTCATGTCGTTAGCATATGGTATCGGCATATTCTGACCAGCAGATGACACTCCATAAGGTAAAACAGGACCTTGTGAAGGATCGTGCATAGTTCTTTGGTTAGTTGGCCCTGAAGTTTCAAAAGCCGAGAAGAAGCATTAATCACAGGAAAAAAAAACATGAAACTTTTTAAGAAGTAGACGACGCTCCTACATCATATCAAATATCATAGTATTGCACAAAGTTCATCGCCTTAAACCTAACAGATCATTAGGACCAATACCTTGGAAAAGAACATTTTCTTGGTCATGCTGCGACATTATATCACCATAGATTGAGCTGTCAGATGCATGGCCTATGCAGATTTTCTTTCCATACGACCGTTTGTTCGATGTTACAGTAACATCTGGAATCTGTCTCAGTCTCTTACGCATTCCAACTATACCTAAATCAATCTAACAGGTAAAAATAATGACCAATCATTAACAAGCAAACAAAACAAAGATGAAAACACAAGATAGAACCATGCACTGCTGCAGATATACATGCATACCTACAGCTTCAATAACATAGCTACTTTGACAGCTTACCTTGGACGCTGGATTCTGGCAAAGCCTATCCAACCTAGGCACAGAGTCAAGACAAAGCTTCGGCTGTAATGCATTAAGTATCCGTGACTCTACTTCCTGCATCCGGAAAGCAATAATACATCTACCATCAGACTCTCATACATGTGGAGGGCAAAATTACAAAATGAGATTAGACCATTCATATCTTACCATTAAATCCCCATACGTCCAAGAATCATCAGCCATGAAAGGAATATCCTTCACAATATTTTCCAAGGACATCTTAAGAGAAACTTTGCTGACAATTGCAGATTCACTTGGAGAAGAAATATTCGGTCCACAATGAGGAACACATTTTCTATAGTCACGAACCTAAACATATCATTATTACAAATCAGAATCCAGATCACATTGGCACCCAAAAATTCAAAATACAGCAGGGCATCTCCAGTAAAATACTCCGTATATCCAAAAGCATGAGAATAGCATCAGTTGTCCTCATATAGAAATATCATACACCTACTATATCAAAATATATAAACAGTGTCTTTGCCAACCAGAAATTACAGCCGTTATCCTCAAACAATACCAACTAATATGCCTGTATGTCATAGATACGCCGCTTAAAAATAACAAAAAAAAAAGCACGACTCATAGAAGTTAAAAAGTAAGACATTACTGATGCATTCAAGAGACAAAGA
Source organism: Silene vulgaris (assembly GCA_036897335.1). Taxonomy (NCBI): domain Eukaryota; kingdom Viridiplantae; phylum Streptophyta; class Magnoliopsida; order Caryophyllales; family Caryophyllaceae; genus Silene; species Silene vulgaris. The sequence continues at coordinate 6,538 of JAYMSF010002514.1, forward strand.
ACTCGAACTGTTACTCTAAGAATTTAGAACAGTATCAAATCGTGTTTAAAACATCTAAGTCTTCAAAGTTATAGTCATGCATTTTACGTCATGAAATATAGAGCACTATGAAAGGAAGTCAGTTAATTCCTTCGACGGAATGTGCTAGGAAATAAACCAAGTGATCTCTGGTAAAAATGCTTACTTATGTTTCAGATTCATTTTCAGTGTGCAACAACCTTGGAGCCTGATTAGGCCGGGTTGAAGTCTGAATGACACTATCTTTCATAAATTATCCAGGATCCCTTTCGGGCAATCTACAACGAAGTGTTCTGCATTTCCGCATTCATTAGTCCTACCTCCTATGTTTCTTACTTTCTTATACTCCTAAACATTTTGAGTGAAAATGAGGGATAGTCCGAATTATCTCCTGACCAAATGGCTAATTGGAATGTACTTTAAATAAATTAAACCTTCATCTGCATTACTTCAAATTTGACAAAAATGACAGACTAGAAATTCACAAGGGCAAGCTGCATTTGATAGATAACTATAACATTCTAATTTCTAATAGAACAAAAAAGCCTTAATCCGAAAATGATTTGGGGTGGGCTAACACAAATCATCATTTGAAACAGTCAATGAGAGGTTAATAGAAACCATCATAAATGTAAGTAGAACAGATTATACATTAAGAAAGTTAAGAAATCCATAAAATGATGAGACTTTTTTGTAATAAGAGTTGATAAAAAATTGAAGTACAAAGTAGAAAGATGAAAAATCAAAGGACCAATTTAGTATTAAGATAAAAGAACCAGACTCCATCACCTTCACGTATTCTTTCCTGCCACACTGCCTACTACAATGCCATATTTTCTTCGGTCCCCGTGAAAACTCCTATCGTTTTTGAACACCAGAATCCATGTTTTCTTTGATCTCAACTATACCTCAGAACTATCGCTTACACAGTCTTCAAGCTTTTCCTAACCAAGGCTCCAATTGGCCTAAATACTCTGTTTCACATAGCATAACCACCTTAACCGATTCTCCCTCTCCCTCACCTTATTGTCCACAGACCCGAGTCACCCAACTCCTATTTTCTCCCTAGCCACCCACTTTCTAAATTTCTTGGTTTTTGTGTATCTATTATCATCCTAATACATGCACATGTTTGGCATCTATGAGATTGTACCATACGGAGGTCTTAAACTAGCAGTATATAAAGTAGTTGCAAATGGAATAGATGAATTTACTCACCTCACACATTATTGCCCCTTCCACAAACTTGCATGGAATATCATCCAGAATACCACCAGGCAGCCGACCGGACTCAATGGCCTTCAATAAGTAAAATAAAATAAACAACAAAGTTAATTTGTATAAATTGAAATAAGGTAAACAGAGACAGGGATAATATACCAGTTGAATTAAATGTCAACTGTAACTGCTATGAGAAAATGACAAAGCATAGTTATGAGCGTAGTAGTAAATTAGAGGAAGTGTATACCACTTTGGTTCTGTAACATCCATAATATGGCAATTTGGATTAGAAGGGCCATATTTAAATGTGAGTTGACAGACTTATAATTTATGACGAATGTTGTAGACCACTAAATGAGAGTAATGCAAATGCATCTAGCGTAGTTGGTAAAGTCACGACTCATGAGGGATGATACTCATGACCGTTGTTGCTCCATTTTACAGCCAAAAAAATAAATTGAGAGCAATGTTGTGCCACTACTTCTACAGCAGGAACATAAACAAAAGATCATCGGGAAAGAAAAAGTATTTGATCACAATGAAACTAGCGAAAAAAAAGGTACTGCTAACTTACTGAAAAGAAACCTTCCGAGGTCCGATCATATGGGCGTAAAAGCTTCAAGCCATCTTGAAAGGTATGCCCATTGTCGATCTGAAATGCCAGAAAGATCTGGTAAATTATTTTCAGTTCTCTTTATATTCATTGCCTCTTCGGTCGGCTGGGGCATGAGCACAAATGCCTTTCATCAACAGAATTTTATACTACATTAGAAACACTATTAGTACAAAAAGAAATATAGATTCACAAACCTCTGAGGCCTTTACAATAGAGTATCCATCTGGGTAGAGATTCAAACTGAACGAAACTTCATCATCTGAAACCAGAAAAGACAAAAAATTCACATTGGAGAACAAATAATATCCAGTCCAGGAAAACTTGTGGATAGACTTAAGCAAATCAATGAACCTCCAAAAGTATGTTCTCTTCCAGATGATACAGATGAACCAGTGAGACCCACTGCATCGTCACCGTTTCCCTGCATTGTTTTCAGATTACAAAAGTGAAGTATGAGGTACTGGCTGGCAATAAAGAGTTACCTAATTATCTCTCCCTTTTCTGTACTTCTTCGCTAAAATTTTAAATTGAAACACGGTCTACTTAGGTTCTCCCTTTCAAATTAACCCAAGTTCCTGAGTCTAACAATTCCCATAACATACAAAGCGTACACGAAAATCATTCTACCATACTATGTCGATTCAAATTAACAAAAACTCGCTCCTAATCCTACACTACATATTAACCAAAATAAATCTTCATCCACCAGGCAAAAATATAACATAGAAAGGGAAACTACAACAAAACTAAGAAAACCAAAGCTCGGATCTTAGTTTCAACATTATTAATAGATGCTACTCAGACTCATCATCAATTGCAAAAAGAGTAGTGCAAGCGAGAGTCTCGGACAGGGCTATTTTGTTATTTAATAGATGCTACTCAAACTCGTCACCATTATTGAATTAATGTTACTCGGACCCATCAGTCATCATCAGCTGTGAAAGCCATGTTACTCAAAGTTGTTTAGAAAGATCCGACTTGGCTTAACATAAGGTGTAAAATTGTCATACCCATGTCCAAGTGTCGGGACAAGGGTAATCGAGGGAGTAGAAAAGTCTGAGTAACATAGCTGAAAGGACTACAAGCAAGGGTCCTGGACATGGCTATTTTGTTATAATGTCTAATCCTCCTGACATATCAGAAGGAATATCATATTAACGCGCGCAACTAAAGTGAAGTGTCTAAGTAACATCGACATTTTAAAACCGACAAATTCAAATAATTCTACACTTAAACATTGCAACTTTACAAAGCTCAAACCACCAACAAAACCATGCTACAAGAAACAACAGTCGAATTACAATAAACACATCAATTTCAATTTCGAAGCGAAACTCTCAGATTATAAACCCTACCCAATTCAATTTTCCACAAACCCGGGTTACCCCACAAGCTCAACACCCATAAAACCATGCTACACAAACAGCAATCGAATTACAATAAACACAACAATTTCGAAGCGAAATTCTCAATCATAAACCCTACCCAATTCAATTTTCTACAAACTCAAAACCCTAAAATTGCACCTTCTTACTCAAACTACCACCATTTTAGCTCAAATAAACGAAGTAAAAATTCAGCAAAAATAATTATCATAAGACAAAATAAAGAAAAAGATTAGAAAATTACATTAGTTTGATCCTTAAAGTGGGATTTTGAAGTTTCGAGAGAATTATCAGTGTTTTCATTGAATTGGGTTGTTTCAGTGATCATAGGTTTGGGTTTATGCCTCCTACTTGTTCTGCAAATTTTGAATGAAACTCCCATTTTTTTTTTTAGGGTAAATTTCAAATGTCTAT
>JAYMSF010002515.1:0-10190 GCA_036897335.1 Silene vulgaris
AGATAGTAGATTGGAATTAGTAGTAGTATTTCTATTTATGGTATAGAATTAATATGGTATAATGTGATGACCAATAATAGAACATTGCACTTTGGCGGGAAAAATTTGGAGCCATCTTATTCTTTTAGTATAAGGGGGATATAAGGGGGATTGCGAACAATTCTTATCTAATCTTCCTTTACCTTACATTTTGCCCAATCAAATAAGAAATTTTTATGTACAGCTCGATTTTTCATTGTAAAAAAATTCTATGCACCCTCACCCATCAAATCCTACAATTATCGACTCTGACAAGCGGTATGTATTTAACTCGTCATTTAGCATTCCAAGTTGTTTATGTGAGTTTTTTATCATTCAAGTGATAAAGATGTCACTCCTTGTCATTCTTGTAAGGTGAGAGAGACACCAAACACATTAAATAGTTTCTAAAAAAGACTTCATGTCTATGATTGAGAAATTTGTGAACAATAATAGGGGCAATTTGTTCAATGACCAACTATATAGAATATCTCTTTCATACGTCTCTTTTACTTCTTACATACGAGGATATATCTCCACTTGCGGGCTTGCTCTCGAAGTCCAAGTCGTGCTCTCACCAAAAAACACCTACAATAGCTGAAACAATATAAAATAATTATAATCCACAACTTTTATAACCAAATAAATTAAAATTACATCACAATTGGGTAAAAATGGAACATAAACAATTCAAAAATCAAACGAGACCATTTATGCAAAGACTAACTATGTTGGGTCTTGCACGTATCATGACAGAGGCTAGATTTCTAGATTGCATTCATCTCGAGAATGAAATGGGAGGTTATGAAGTCATTGACGTGTTCTATGAAAACGTTCTAGTTGTATGGGATAAATGCAAGGATATAAGTCATGAGCAAGGGGTTTCAAGAGAGAATAACAACCCTACTGTTAGGCAGGCGCGGCGTCCAATTAAGCCTATTGTGCTGCCAGTTTGCAGCCAATGCAGGCCAGGCCAGACCAGACCACTCCTCCCCTGAACCTATGATTGTGGTTCCTATGCGAAATCTTATACTTCTAACTCCTGCTAGGATCTTTCTAGAACAGAGAGTCAGGTAGATTAAGATTAAAATTGGAATTGGGATGGGCAAAGCTTCATATTTAGAAATTAAAAGTACTTAATAATACTATTCAAAAATAACTGAGTGATATTGCGAGTGTGCTTAGCTCTGGTTTTAATAATGTGAGTGAACAAAATATTTCCAATAAGTAGAATGAAAATAAAAAGGTTTGAAGCAACAGTTGAGTTTATTTAGCTAGCCGGAAAGTAGAGTCAAGAATAATTCAATAAAAAAAAATACCTTGCACATTGAGATTAATGGAGCGAAAGAAACTCCAAGAAGCACAGCTCGAGTGAAGGTCTTTGAATTTTTTCTTGCCCTTGATTTCAATCCTCTTTAACTCGTTAGGTGACGGTACATACACTTCCCATTCAACATCACTACCATCGGGGACGTTGACCAGCTTAGGTAGAGGTCTAGCACATACGGTTGCCAAGATATTTTTGGTAATGGAAAAGAATGAACGGATAGAAGGATAAGAGTACACAGGAGCGAGAGAGGAATCGAGGGGAAAGGTAACAAGGGCGATCCAAGTAAAGGTTTTTGCAGTCAACAGAGAATTTTGTATTTGTATTTGAAGCTATATAATCGCAATCATGGCGATTCATTCGCGAATGAAATCCAAAACATATATCTTCTAAAAATTTCCCGTCTCCAAGAAATGGGAGTGAGATTTCTTGAAGTTCAGTCCATAAGCTAGTGGAATCATTGTAAGAAATGAAATAATGCTCACATGTTTCCGAACGACCAAAAGAAAGAAATAGAGTGTGGTTATTAGGTGTTATCGAGAAAGAACCAATGGAATAGGAAAAGAGATTAATGGAAATAGGTGATGGGAGAGTTGGGAAAGAACTCAAGGGACACCATTTCCATTTGTTTTGAGGTCGTGAAGTGTCGAGAAATTCACATATGGGAGAGAATTCAAGAAATAAAGAAGAAGTTTTACGTCGAGGGGTTACATGATCGAACTTGTTGGAGAAAGCAAACAATTTGGAACCTAAGACTATTAAGGTAAGGATAGTTTTGGGAGAACTAAGTGACGGTGCCTGTTTTTTTATAAGAGGAAAATAATTTCAAAAAACAATATAAGAAAAAAAAATGTTGAAACAAACATTGAACTTCAAAACAAATACTAAATATATTTTGAAATTTAATTGTTAGAATATATTTTACGGATAAAGTCCTTTATTTTCTTCTTCGTTTATAGTTCTCGCCATATTATTTCAAGATAATGTTAACCATTCAAATTACCTTTAATTGTAGTTTGCAAATTAAAGGTGAATTAAATGGTTAACATTATCTTGAAAACTTTTTTATAGATTGAATTAATTACATAACTCAATTGTTTTTAATGAAAGAACAATAATAGGTAAAAAGTGACAGAAACACAGGAAGTGTAATAAAATAGAATAAAAAAAATCTATGACGACAACAACAACAATAACAATATTCGTGGCAAAATACTAATAAATACTCCCTCCTACCCAAGATAAGTGTCCCATTTGATATGGGCACACAAATTAAGGGATTGAGTTAAATATTAGAAAATATTGTATAGGGGTAAGAATATAAGAGAGATGATGTTATGATTTAGATGGGTAATTAGTTAATTAAGAGTCTAATGACTCCCTCCATTTTTACACAACTTTATGTTTCCATCCATAATCATAAACACATAGCTGAAGCTATGTTTCTTCATTACACCGTTTCGATACACATATAAATTTGTTTAAAAATAAAATGACAGTATAATTATTAGACATTCTATCTTCTAATTAAATTACATAATAAAATTACATTAACTTAAAATAAGATTACATTTAACTTAAAATAAAAATAGATTAACTAGGAAATAAAATTACAGCACACAAAATAAAATTACATTAATTGGACTTCTGATTAACTTTTGATTTCATTCAACTTATCTTGATTGGCGTGTTTGAGTTGCTCCATAAGCAGTGAACCCAAAATGTCAATCCAAATGTTACATATCCAACTCAACAAGATTGAAATTTGACACCAAAAATCAAATTTCGAGCCAAAATACAAACAAGTTTTATTATTGCGTCAAAACCAAAATTTGAAAAGAGTGCAAAGTTCATTGTGCTATAAATGGAAGGTGTATTTATTAGGGTTCACTGATAAACTTCAGTCCAAAAAAAAACCTTTCAAATAAAGAGCTATCAAACAAAAAAAATTCACATACATTCAATGAAGAATCTCACCAACTTAGAAAGATCAAAAATTTATGAAACACTATTGATCAATAGCAAAAATGGAAACCCAAGACATGGTATTATCAATGAAGTGGCAGCAAGGTTTTCAGTGGACAAGAAAACAATAACAAGGTTATGGAAGGAAGCACATGCACAGAGAAATGCATCCATACTAGTGAATGTGAGCAGCAAAAAGGTAGGCAGCAAGAAAGTGGGGAGTGCGTTTTTAGATGAGGAGAAACTCGCATCAATTAAGCTACTGGACAGGACAACACAAGACGATTTGGCCACGAGCTTGGGGGTAAGCCAGTCAACAGTTTCAGATGGGTGATATCAAAGCAAATCGGGTCACACACAAATGCAGTCAAACCAGGTTTGACTGATAAAAACAAACTTGCTAGATTAATTTTCAGTCTACAACATTTAGTATATCATGTATACACTAAATGTGTTGTTTTCAAAGATCAGAGCAATATCATTCACATGGATGAGAAATGGTTTTCTAAAACTAAACCTACTACAATGTTTTACTTGGGTAAAGGTGAAACAAACCCTCATAGGTGTATACAGTCTAAAAGTTTCATAGAAAAGGTCATGTTCATGTGTGCTGTTACTAGACCATTGTATGGGTCAAATGGTGAACTTATTTTTGATGGAAATATAGAAATATGGCCATTTGTTGTGAAAGTACCATCACAAAGAAAAGCTCATAAGAGAACATACACCAATTGCACATTTTTAACCCAACATACATAGAGTACTCTTTCATCCAACTCTAACTCTACATCAATTGCACATTTTTAACCCAACATAAATCTCTAGTTATCTTAGTAAACACATGATTATAAATCGTGTGTTGCCAGCAATAATGGCTAAATGGCCTCCTAATTATCTTAGTAAACACATAATTATTCACCAAGATAATGCTCGTCCACATTTTAGCAATGATGATCCTGATTTCAAAAAGGCAGCAACATCCCATGGATGGAAGATTGAATTGGCTTATCAAACACCCAATTTACCAGACCTGAATATCTCGGATTTGAGTTTTTTTAGGTTAATTCAATCTCTCCAACAAAAAAAAAGCACTCAAGTTGGATAAACTTATCCACAACACAATCGTGGCATATGATGAACAAGATGCACTTAAGCTCAAGTATGTCTGGATAACATTGCAGGCATGTATGCTTGAAATAATGAAAAAAAAATGGTATAGATTACCCTGTTCCACATATGCACAAATCAAAACTAACAGCAGAAGGTTTATTGCCTAAATATCTCAATGCTAACATTGATTTAGTGAAAGAATGCATACAATATATACAGAATGTTGGTGATCCAAGCACTATAAGTGAATTAGTTAATTCACTTAACAGTTTGACAGAGAATGCAGAACATCTTGCAAGTACCAGTGACACCAGTAATGAACCAACAGGGGGCATTGAACCTGTTGGCACCATTACTGAAGCAGGTGAAGGTAGTAATGACCCAACATTGGACAATCCCCCTGTTGGTAGCATTACTGAGTGGTTCATAGATTTATGTGAAGAGGAATGAAGAAGCAGAATTTAAGAGCAATATGAAACAGTTTGGACAGTTAGAAGTTATCAAAGACTGGATATGTTATCAAAGTCAATCTTTTTCCGCAGAAAAAGTAAGAAACAAGCAGATCAAACAATCAAGAAGGAAACAATCAAGAAGGTAAAATTTTAATATATTGTGACAGATACATAACACAAATATATATTTTGACGATATAGTATGCCAATATATTTATTGATTAATTATTTTTTTTTTCTTACGAGAGCCTTTTGCCCTCATAGGCAATGCGATCGAGTTTGCATAACACCAGTAACATTGCAACATAGCTAACCCCGTGAATTTCACGAGCAATAGAAACTAGTATCAAATAATAGAGGATAATTAAAGAAAGTCAGACACATAAAATTATAAAGTATGGGATGATCATTGGTGAATTGATGTGCTTGCCAAAATTTCATGTTTGCGTCCATCACTAAGATGATAATGAGATGAAAAAATGTATTAGGCTCATATAAAAGTGAGAGATGACGAAAAACAAAGTGTAAGAAATTCCAACCCGAATCTCCACAAAAAAACACATTCAATTCATAAGCAGAACGAAAACACTTGAAAACCTAACATAGATTCATAGCTGCCATGAATCAAACCAAACAGTTGCAAATCAATTGAAAATGAAACTAAAATTGAAATTGAAATTGAAATTGAGAATAAAACCTTGAAATGATTCGAGATCGGAGATCGGAGATTGGGATTGGAGATTGGGGATTTGAGAGCCGCCCCTCGTGTTCCTTTGTGTTTTGCAGACAATCGATACGTACGTATAGACGGATATTATACGGAATCGTAATAATATCATATCACATATCTTGATATTATATTATACGGTATCGTAATGGTATCAAACTTCGGTATTATAGGAATCTTTCGATCCAACTCTCTGTTTTCGTTCTTCTTGTTCTTTATAGCATCAAGAGCAATTAGATCCCGAGCATACCTTCCGCAAAACACATTTTTTATATACAAAATCAAGGTGGGAGAAGTAGGAAAAGACGGTGAAGCAAAGAAAGGAAGCGGAAGCAAGATAATCGAACCGATTGCTCAGTCTTCACCACTTTATTTACACCCATCTGATAGTCCAAATTTGTCATTGACAAATTTAGTTTTCAATGGCGAAAACTACGAACTTTGGGGAGATGCAGTCCGGAACGGACTCGACCCCAAAATTAAGTTGGGGTTTGTCGAGGGAATTGTGAAGAAACCGGAAGTCACCGAAGAGGAAGAGGAGACTCTCCAATCTGTCGTTTGGCACCAATGTAATGTTATGGTAAAGGCGTGGTTGAGGAATGTGATAGAGCCTAGGCTCCATCCAAGCATCACTTTTTCAGCAACGGTAATGGAGATTTGGAAGGAACTAAAGGAGCGCTACGGGACTGGTAATGCACCTCGTGTACATCAGTTGAAAGACGAATTGAATGAATGTAAACATGCGAAGAATCAGTCGGTTGCTTAGTATTACACTCGATTGAAAGCAAATTGGGACGAACTAGAAAACTACAGTCATGTTCCTCAATGCATTTGCGGGGCGACGACACCACTGACTAAGGAACGAGAGGAAGGGAAATTCCACTCCTCATGGGACTTGACACGGGTTTATATGGACACATCCGTACAAACTTGTTGATGGAGGATGATATAACGTCCCTTACCAGAGCCTATGCGCTTGTCTTGAGAGAAGAAAGGCATAGGGCCGTGACAAAGCAGAAAGAGGAGATCAACGATGCAGCAATGGCGGCTCGAACCACTAGTGGAGAAAGTCGAGGACGCGGCAAAGAGACAAAAGAAGCAGAGGCCGAACCCGAATAATTCTATCATACAGAAGAAAATTGCTTGGAGAAATATCCAGAGAGAGCTCCTAGTAGAGGTCGAGGCATGCTTTTTACAACATTTTATTTATAATTTGATCGTTGAATGAATGAATGACATTTATTTAATTATTTATAGCAATTTGTACCTAGTATGGCCTATTTTATTTATAATCGTTATTACCCACAATGAATGGGAATAATGGTTTGTTGGTAATTTAATTGCGATCTCGCATCGCCGGTTTGTAATTATTAATAGTTTTACTTTTATTAGATCAAATGTATAATAGGTATTGCAATGTATTCATTTGTATCATTTTTATTACTTCATATAATTAATACCGGTGTTCACTCGAGACGGTGCCATTTTTGGAAGTAGTTCCATATCCTACAAGACGATGCTATTTTTGGAATGTGTTCCAATGAAGAGACAAGGGACCAAGGAGTTGGTTTTCGAATTTGTAATAATCTAGTTAATTAGATTAGCTATAACACCCTCATCCACCAAGGAGCCTTAACAAGACATTCCCAAGTGGAGAAGGGTGTTCCATCTCGGTTACCCGAGATAGTGAACATCAAATGAAACAATAAAGGATACATCTATTAAATTATGAAGTTTTAAGGCGATTACAACGACGACTAAACCACACTAAGAAAGGAAGATACAACTCAAACTGTCCAAAACTACTGACACGACTCAAAGGAAGCTACAACATGACTGTCAACGACTCGGCGGCGTCCCAACTCCCGAAAAGCAGCATCAACAATCAAACCTGCTAAACAACTGCTCCCCATTCCGCAATGGATCACGACTTGTTCGAAAACAATACAACGGGGTCAGTCATCTACATACAAAGTCATAAAGAGGTAATACAATTCAAACAGCAGCAGCGATGGTTAATCAATTCGTAATAGTATCACATTCTTCAGCCTGGTAACCCATCTCAACAGGTACCACTCAACCAGTGACCGCAGCCTTGTCATCTTAGCCACTCATCGCAACAAGTTAAACCCATGTCATAAATGTGCACATCCTCCTCGTGACGGGAGCCACAAAGAGCGATCAAGGGCGTGAAACCATCTCCCGATAATGGCGTCACTCAGCCGGAACATATACAACAATCTGTCACCATCACATTCATCTCTACAATGCTCAATCAATTAACAAATTACATATACAACAGTTACGCAACCATCTCGATTATGAAACTGAGTAGGGAAACCCTACCTTTACGCTATCCCGCCTAACAGCCTTGACATCCGTACAATCAAGCATTCACATCAAATCAGTTCCTACAACGACGACCACATACTTTTACTATATTATTGTAAACGATCAATCGAATAACTAAAACCCAGAAACTTACCTTGAAGTATCGCGCTACCGACGACGGTCGCGGTCCGACGTGAAAAACCTAACGCGGACTACCTTGTCACCTCCTTTTGTATGGTATAGTGAAGCCATAGGATTTGGGTAGAGAGAGATGAGAGGTTTAGAGAGAAATTAGGTTTAGAAAGAAATGACGGAAATGATGAATGAATAATTCATCCGTCGTAACTTCTTATTATTTAAGATCCCGTTGTACAGAGGCAACTCGGCTGAGTTAGAGGTTACTCGGCCGAGTACCACCAGCACGGTCGAGTTTGATCAATTCAATCGAGTTACTACTACTAGGTCGTCTATTATTGTCTGCACCTACTATTCTTTTGTCATCTCTTTCTAAGGTTCCAAGTGGTCAAAGAGGTCGGTCAAAGAGTCTCCTAAAAGGACGGGTATTACAGTGTCCATACTAGGATTTAATATTTTGCTTGCCTGTCATGCCGAAATCGCCGCATATGCATTCTTTTTATTTTACGCTATTGTCAATTCATGGTTATTCACAATTGACCGACTTAGTTCACTTATAGGGAATTAATAACTAAATTTACAAGATCTCTCACATATTTAAAATTGAGATTAATTAGCCTTACCAATTATTAACACCTATGAATTCCTTGTTCATTAGAGTCACGCTCGCCCGGGGTGTTCTCTTTTTACCTCGGGTAAGTAAGGTGATAAGAGTTATCACACGCCAAAGTTGGTTGGACTCAACGGGGTATAAAGACGGTGTTATATTCCGGGGCTAGTAGATGGATTTATAGAAATCCGTCGACCGAGAGTTCTAGAAGCAGAATTAGTCAAGCGTTAACTTACCTAATTTACATAATTATGGGATGCTTATTCCAAGCGATTTTTTTTTTTTTTTTTTTTTTAAAACGGATCTTGGAATCATTTATATAATTTAGTGGGAGATCATTATATAAATGCTAAACTTATTAAAATGTTTTACAAGCAATTTTTCAAAACAATGAATGCTTATATTTCCTCATTTTTTTTGTAGTTTTTAATTCCCAATGACAACACCATCTTCCACAACTCAACTTGGAAAAGACTCATGGCTAAGATCCGTAATGGACAAATGTATTTTGAAAGATGACGGAAGTAATTTCGTCGAATGTGAGTCAACCATCAAAAGCGCCGCGGTATCCGATAACGTGCTCCGCTACTTGGTTGAACCTCCACCTCCCGAGCCCGGCCCAAAGGCTACTACGGCGGTACGGACCGCCTATGATGACCATATGAAGGTCTCAAATGATGTTAATAATGTCTTGATATGGTCCACGACTTCAAGCTTCAAACTTCGTTGTATTTTCCTCAATGCATATGAGATATTCACAAGGGTAACAACAATGTTTTCTCAAACACCGCAAATCCGCTAGTATAAGGCCGCGGTGCGTTTCTTCGAAGCCAAGCTTGAAATGGGCCAAAGTGTTGGTCCTCATGTACACTCTAGAGCGTCTAGGGTGTAGCATTCCAAAGAAGCTTGTCGTGGACCGCATTCTCCACTCACTTGCCAACAAGTTCGCTCACTTTAGGGTGAACTATAACATGAACAACATGGATAAGAGTTATCATAAGCTTCATGCTCTCCTTACCCAAGCAGAGAGGGACATGGAGGCAAGTGGGAGTGGGAAAAAGGACGTTTTTTCAACATGATTGAAGAACTTACACCTTGGGGTTCGGAAGGGAAAGGGGAAGGGAAAGACCCAATTCAAAAAGCAAGACAAAGGTAAGGGCAAAGCTATCAAGAATAGCAAGTCCAAGTCAAAGGTTGGCAAACATCCCGATGCCAAATGCTATTATTGTAATGGTAAGGGACATTGGAGGCGAAATTGTCCAAAGTACTTGGAGGACATTGAGGCTGGGCGTGTGACGCCGAAAGGTATAATCTCCTCTACTCTCTATATGATAGACATTAATTATGCTTGCACTTCTACTTGGGCATTAGATACCGGATGTGGATCTCACCTTTGTAATCATTTGCAGGGGCTGGGGGGCGTGAGAGCACTAGCCAAGGGTGATGTGTAGGGGTGCTAACGAGCCGAGCCGAGGCCGCGCTTGGGCGGGCTCGGCCTGTGCTTCAGAAACAAAA
>JAYMSF010002516.1:0-10190 GCA_036897335.1 Silene vulgaris
GATATGTTTCAATTACAGCATGCTATACTCCAGAGTGGGAAAAATGGTGGAAAAATCCGGAAAACGTTGAACTCTATCAATTTATGGGCAAGGACAATGTGCCATTTCACACTGTAAGATATTACCTTAACACTGAAGCGCATTTTATATGTTGAATAAGGAGGGGAAAACAGTCACATATTTCAGTTAAGATCAAGCCTGCTCAATATACTCTTTTGTGTATTAGTTTCATGTTGTCTAAACTTACAAGGTGACAAACATTGACCAATACAAGGAGGACAAATGAAAAAAAAATAATGACCAGAAAATAAGAAGTGATTCTTTTTATAGTGAGTTGTGATTTCCTTTCTTGTCTTTTTCACTCTGTTAGTTTACCATATGACGTTGTATCTTAGTTTGAGAAGGCGCGAGGCGCATTGAGGCGATGGGGTCCCAAGGGGATGAGATTCGAAGCGAAGGCGGGCGCCTTTTGGACATGAGGCGCACTGATTTTTGAAACGAACCCATATTTTACAATCAAATTTTATGTGAGGATAGTTCATTTTTTGTTTTAAAGAGGGCTAACGAGTATTTACAAGTGAAAATTAAGGATGAGGGGGAATAAAGAAGGGTAAAATAGAAGAATTTGGAAAACAAATATGGAATTGCATACTAATGCGCCTGGAGTGCGCTTTGGTGCACGTTACTAGTTGCGCCTTAGGTGGGCCTTTTGTTTTCCATGTGCATCTGGTTGGCGCCTCACTGCCCCTCAGGTGGCGCCTTTTTAAACTAAGTGTTATATTGTTGTAGACAAATCTTCTACTCTTTTTTACTCAAAAGTATTTTTTCTGATTTGGAAGATGTTATAGCACCTAGTACCTCAGAAGCTGTTATTAGAATGATTGTCCATAAATCAGTAATTTGTGGCGATTGCTATATTGTAGGTGATGTTCCCATCTACACTTCTTGGTACCGGAGAAAACTGGACTTTGTTGAAGACTATTAGTGTTACGGAGTACTTGAACTACGAATCAGGTAAATAATAGTTCTTACATGAAATAAGTTTGTGCCTCCATGTTGTTCTTCTTGAGCTCAATATGCCGTTCAGTTCTGGTGCTCCTCACTCTAATGCGTATCTACGATGGAAAAGATTTCTCATACATAATCAGATTGGTTTTGACTTTTAAGATTTGAGATGCTTAGTATCGATTTGATGTTTCAGGCAAATTCTCTAAAAGCAAAGGTGTTGGCGTTTTTGGAAATGATGCCAAGGACACCAATATTCCTGTTGAAGTCTGGAGATACTATTTGCTAACTAATAGGCCAGAGGTGTGTTAACTACTTTCAATCTTATATATTGACCTCTCATCTACGTTGACCAATTTGAAGTTATTTATCTTGGGTGTTGGTAGGTATCAGACACATTATTTACATGGCCAGATCTTCAAGCAAAATTGAACAGCGAGCTGCTGAGTAATCTCGGCAATTTTGTAAATCGTGTCTTGAGCTTTATTGCTAAGCCTTCAGGTACTATTTGCTTGTTTTATTTTGTCTAATAAGTATTAGTGTGTTACTTTCTATGGAGCTCTTGCCCAGACAACACCATCTTGGTGTGCCTAACGCCTCTTCAAAGTGATCCAATTTCTCCGATAATAATTTATATTGATTTAATGTATTTTTTTTTTTATTTGGGCAGGTCAGGGATACGACTCTGTCATCCCTGATGCTCCACAGGCAGAATCACACTCTTTAACTAACATATTAGGGGAGAAAGTCGAGAAGTATGTAGATCAATATGTAGAAGCTATGGAGAAGGTGTGTCTAGCTCACTGGCTGCTTACCTGGCAGTTCTTAGAACTTACAATTACATGTGATTTTGATCTGTTTAGTACTTCATTTCAGGTTAAGCTAAAGCAGGGTCTGAAAATTGCAATGACTATTTCTGGTGAGGGAAATGCATATTTGCAGGTAATTCCACTTTGTTTGACCAAAAATTCAGTCTCACGGATATGCGTACATGAATCATTCTTTTCATGTAGGACTCGTTTTATGTTTGACATGTTCTTTGGGAATTGTCTTTGCTGCTGTGCAGGAGAGTCAATTCTGGAGGCTTTATAGGGAGGACCAGGCTTCCTGTGCTGTTGTAATGAGAACTTCAGCGGGATTAGTATATGTCCTGGCGTGTTTATTGGAGCCTTTTATGCCGTCTTTCTCTATTGAGGTAATGGGACTACATTGTACCAGCCATAAGCTCTTTTAGGAGTTCGGAAAAATATATTGATGACCGAGGCTGATCATTTCTGTATGATGGTTCGTAGGTGCTTAAACAGCTGAATATGCCCCGACTTGAAGTTTCCCTGGCCGATGAAAACGACGACATACAGAAAATCAAGAAGCCATGGGAGATTCTACCAGTAGCTCACAGAATCGGAAAACCAGAGCCACTATTCAAGGAACTGGTATGCAATATGTGTATGGCACTACATTGTAAATTCAATCCCTTATGAGTTTAGATTACGTAATTCTCATCTGTGACGGGCTCTTTTCGTCACAAATTGTGATGGACTCAAATGTGACCATTTTTTATAGGTAACATTTTATGAGTGGTTACATTTTATCATAAAGTCGTCGCATTTGGAGCCGTCACAAGAGAGATCAACTCGTTGTTAAGAGCTTGTTCTGATTTGACCCTTTATAGGTTTAGTTTATTATTCTGTTAGTCACATACGAAGTACTGTATGTAATATGTTACATGGTTTTTGGCAATTCAGAAAGATGAAGATAGGAAGATTTTTGAAGAGAAGTTTGCTGGGAGTCAAGTTGACAGGGCTGTTAAAGCTGCAGCCGAGAAATCAGCAAAGCAGTTGAAGAAAACAAAAAGGATTAATAATAAACAACAATAATCCCAACTATTAACGACCTCATCGTATTAATTCATAGTACATTTTAACTTAGAATTATTAATTATTGGCCTTGTCTCCTCGAAATAGAAATTGGTAGATTTTAACGTGTTGTTTTGTAAAGAAAAATGTATATATAATTACTCAATTTACCCTTTTCAAAACGATCACTTCCTCGTATTCGTTTGTCCGCTTACATATAAAATATGTACGCTTATTGATGAAATAGGTTTTTTTGGTTCATATTAGCGCATTATGTCGTAGGTGAAAATCGAACCTCCAACTCCATGGTTGGGGTAAGACTTAAGAGAGCTTTTACTGCTTTAGCTAACTCTTGTTCGCTTTATTAATGAAATACGTGCAAAATGAAATTAACGACTTCTTGGCCAACAATAAAACGTTATTCAGCCAATACTTCTATAATATCAAGGAATTCGGTAACTAACGTTCTTGGGCTCGAGGAAACAAATGACATGGGATTATATTTAGGCGTCCCGACTTAAATGGACAGGTAAATCGCACCACTTATGCCCGTCTAAAGGAAAGAATCAACAAACGCCTTACTGGGTGGTCAACGAAGAGGCTCTTCCTAGCCGGACGTGCTACTCTTCTACGATCAACATTATCGGCATTAACAAATTATTCTATGCAATCAGCTAAAATATCAAGGACCGTTTGCAATTCAATTGATAGAAAATCAAGACGGTTTTTGTGGGGAGGAAATGAAGATAAAACCGATACATCTAATTTCTAGGGAAACAATTTAACGCCCTAAAGTCGCTGGCAGTCTTGGAATTATTTCTGCGCGACTGTGTGTTAACTGAATATACAAGTCTTTGGTCTAGGGTGCTCTGACTCAAATATTGCAATGGCCTATGTGATGTGAATATGTTTCAATCAAAACAAAATATGTCAAATATTTGGGCTAGAATAACATTTCAATTCAATACGATTCCAAAGGGAACAACAACAACGATTGGGAATGGAAGAAATACTGTTTTGTGATCATTGTTGGCTGGACGATGCTTGTCTCTCAAACAAGGCTATTTCCCATATCCCAATCAGTATCCTAGGAGCAACCGTAAGCGAATTGTGGTGCGAATCAACAAGCTGGAAATGGGACATGTTTGTGAATTATCTACCACATATCGAGCTCAAAAAAATTGCATCATTCTCTCTTTGTAATGACCGAGATCAAGCTGACACGATTTTTTGGAGGGTACAACATCGGGCCGTTCTATTCGGTCAGCACTCGGATTTCTAAGGAGTCCTAATATTAATAATGATCAGGAACCTCCGATGTGGCGTGTCTATGTGGCGACTTCCCGTACAGCAACGAATCCGTACATTGTCGTCTAATGCACAATGTTAGTCGCGTTCGTCGTGAAATGGGTGGTGATTCCACTTGCCCACGGTATTAGAGTGAAGAGGAAACATCCAACCATCTCTTTCGCTTGTGCCCAGTTTCTCGAAACATTTAGAGCCGAGTAAGTAAATTGACCTCCCACACTTATTTTTGTAATACGTCCTACTCGGACTGGTTACTATACAATGCAAGTAATAGCATTGATATCGCGTCAAATGATTGGTCGGTGAAATTTGCAATTACTTGTTGGTGGATATGGCGGTGGTGAAATAATATTGTTTTTTGACAGGATGAAGACAATCCTATAGACCCTTGCGAATTCCTTTTCTCAGCAATTTGCAATCTCTAAGATGGCCTTTGATCGATTCTCTCTATTCATTCTTATACTGGGTATGGGCAAAAGGGAAGTATTTATTATATGGCATACACCGCCACATGGTTGGATTTTATTGAATACTAACGGAGCATCTAAGGGCAATCCAGGTCCGGCAGGGAGTGGGGGCATTTTTCGAGACGAGACGAGTAATTTCATAGATGCTTATTTATTTCCGTGTGGATATTGTTCTTCCATGAGGGACGAGCTCCTTGCATTGGTGACGGGATTGGACATAACTAAACAACTACAATTTGACAAGCTTCTTGTCCAAATGGATAATTCACCATGCGTTCAAGTTACCGAAGACCAACTAGTGAGTAATAATCTTCAATTAGTTTTTTTTTTTTTTTTTGACAAGCTTCAGATCCTTAGTTAACAATTCCAAAGCTCTCATAAATGAAAATACTTGGAAAGTGAAAGTCGAGGACAGATACAAAGAAGCTAACATGGCAGCAGATTAGGTTGCAAATCAAGTAATTACATCAAGCACCGAAATTAGTATTGTTGATTATCCTTCAATGGAGCTACGCTCTATTTTGCGCGAGGACATTCTTAGAGTAGCTATTCCCCGTGTAATAGCTAATTAAAACCCGGGTTCATCCCTCATTTGCACCAAAAAATAAAAAAGTACATAAATGTTCATATAAGAGTGATATTTCAGTAACTTAATGATGAATCCTCTCTCCCAATTTTTCGTGTCGAATATAAACATTGGCTATAAAAGCTTTTGAGTGGGATTTCTCTCATGCGTAGGTTGTGCCTTCTCTTGGACCTCAATTTTCTGAAATGAACTAATAACTCGATATTCGAACTTTCCTGAATTGAACTTATAAGTGATAGCCGGAATTTATAGTACCTAAACTTTTCTTAATTGAACTTATAAGAAAATCAGCGTGAATTGGATCTTAACTATCCGAACTTATAAAAATTTAGGCTAAAGTTATATGATCTGAAACCTTAATTGAATTTAGAGAGAGTGACTTTAAGTTAAAAGGACGTAGTGCACTAGTTTAGTACAAATATAAAGTCGAATCTCCTATAATTTTGTATGAACTGAAATATCTGGTGAAGTCATTTTTCTCCCCATAAAATTAGGGCAATGATAATGTCATCACCATTTTTACTAATGTCACTCTATTTGTGAGAGAGTGAAATAGTAAGATATCCATACATGGAGTAATTAGCTTGTATTTGAATGACATTAGTAAAGCTGGTAATGATATTATCATTGCCCTAAAATTATGGATTTCATAAAACAAATGCTTCGTAGTATTTTAAGACGGGTTAAGTAGTAAGTACATACCACTTGTGTCGATAAAAATGCATAAATAAAAGCAATATACAGAGTATTTATTTTACGTACATAAACGGGATGGTACTTGATCCGTTTCAAGTTTGAGACGGATATTGACCCAAAAGAGAATTTGTGCTTATGAGAGATTAATGAGATCCAAAATGGCAAAATGTACTTACGCAAGGCTATTTGCTCACGCTTAACCCTACTGTCGCCGTATTCCTTCTTCTCTTACCATAGTTGCACAAAAAGAAGCGCTTCTACCCTAATTCCTGATTCTTCTAACATTCGAGCTTCAACAATGGCGAATCTTGGCGATAAACGCCCTATTTTACCTGTAGAGGGAAAGCGAAACGTCCTTATTACCAGCGCTCTTCCTTACGTCAACAACGTTCCTCATCTCGGCAATATCATCGGATGTAATTTCTCTTTTTACTGCATTTTTTGATTGATTTGATTGTTTACTGATTATTTACTTTCGGATTATTCGAATTTATTCAATATTTAAGAAGTTTGAATTGAAATTGATGAATTGCATGTTTTTTTTAGTATTTATGTTTGTCAATTTCGATATTTTAGTTCGTAACTGTGGCACGTTTCGAAAATGGAAGTGATTTGTGATTCGAAGCGAGTATTTGTTTGATTCCTTTCTGATTATTTACTTTAGGATTACTTGAGTTTATTCAAAATTTAAGAAGTATGAATTGAAATAGAGGAATTACATGTTTTTTAGCTCGTACCTGTGGCGAATTTACTTTAGGATTACTCGAGTACGTTTGTCAATTTCGATATTTTAGCTCGTAATTGTGGCTGGTATCGAAAATAGAAGGTATTTGTGATTCAAAGCGAGTATTTGTTTGATTACTTTCTGATTATCTACTCTAGGATTGCTCGAATTTGTTCAATAGTTAAGAAGTATGAATTGAAATTGATGAAAATGAAAGGTATTTGTGATTCGGGGTGAGTATTTGTTTTGTTTCAGTTGATTTTACTTAAAGCTGCTTGTTTTATATAAGTACGAAGAAGTGTGCTGTGTAGATTAGTAATTGTGGTAGGTATCGAAAATGGAAGGTCTTTGTGATTTGGATGAGTATAGTTTTGTTTCAATTGCTATTTTGCAATGTATAGATATTTGTAACTGTGGTATTTATTGGATATGGAAGGTATTTGTAAATCGGAGGGAGTATTTGTTGTGTTCAATTTTTATGAATGAATGGATAATTTTGTAACTAATGGTAATGGTGAATTTTTGGATAGGTGTGTTGAGTGCGGATGTGTTTGCAAGGTATTGTAGGCTGAGGGGATACAACACTGTATATGTTTGCGGGACCGATGAATATGGTACTGCAACGGAAACGAAAGCTATGGAGGAGAATTGTACTCCTAAGGAAATCTGTGACAAGTATTACTCTTTACTTGATCATCTTATTTTTATTGTTTTTCATCTGTTTTTGGCCGATTGGGTTTCATTTTACGAGTTTGTAAGGGTTGATTGTTATTTTAGCTCAATTCATATTTGTGATTAATAGTTAGCAATTAGGATTGATGACAACATGTTTTAGCTGGGGGTAAGTTTGCATTGGTAAAGGCTGTACTCATGGTGATTTTGTGTGTAATATATAAAAGAAGAAGATTTTTTTAACTGTAATAGAATTGTTTAGTTGATGAAGGTTTGGATTATATGGGTTTCACTGTTTCAGTGGGTTTTCTGACTGTATTGGTGGTAATAATATGTCTTTAACGTTCGTCATTTCCTACAATTTGTAGATACCATGCAATACACAAGCAAGTTTATGAATGGTTCAATATAAGTTTTGATGAATTTGGACGTACGTCTTCACCCGAACAAACTGAAGTTTGCCAAGATATTTTCAAGAAATTGGAGGAGAACAATTGGCTTTCTGAGAACACAATACAGCAGGTTGGTGTGTGTCATGGAGTGTGTCAGCAATTTAGCCAAACTTTGACTGGGATAGCTTCATAGTTTGATGTTTAAAAATTGCAGCTTTATTGTGATTCCTGCGAAAGGTTTCTAGCAGACCGACTCGTGGAGGGTGTTTGCCCCACACCTGGTTGCAATTACGATTCTGCTCGAGGAGATCAGTGTGAGAAATGTGGAAAGCTTCTCAACCCAACAGAGTTGAAAGAGCCCAAATGCAAAGTGAGTGCCTTTCCCTCACCTTCCCCCTATTTGCAAAGGTCTCTTCTGTACAATACTTGAAACTGCTTAGGGATTGAGTTTGTCTAGAATGTGGATTCAAGCTGGTAACAACTAACAAGTGGCAAACACTATTTGATCTAACATTAAGCCACGTTTCAGGTAGTTATTGTGGGGACTCATTTGAATGACATATAGCTTGTCAGTAGAAGATCTACAGTAATTTTGATGAACTCACTTGAGGGACTAGTTGTCTAACTCATAACTCGTATGTCTTCCGTGATTTCTTGTGACTAATTGCTATCCTTGAATATTTTTATGTTTCCAATTCTATTTGAACAGAGGTGCCAATCCACTCCTCACATCCGTGATACTAATCACTTGTTTCTGGAGCTTCCGCTGCTCGAGGACAAGCTGGTGGAGTATATAAAGAAGACGTCAGAAGCTGGAGCATGGAGCCAGAATGCGATTCAGGTAACAAATGCATGGCTCAAGGAAGGACTGAAACATCGATGTATCACTAGAGATTTGAAATGGGGAGTTCCAGTCCCACATGAGAGGTTTAAAGACAAGGTTAGGTGCTGTGTATTCTAGTTATTTAATCTTTTTCAGCTCAGGCTAATATTTTTTATGTTTGCCAACTAACGTTTGACCTGTACATTACTTGTAGGTGTTTTATGTCTGGTTTGATGCCCCAATTGGATATGTTTCGATTACAGCACGCTACACTCCTGAGTGGGAAAAATGGTGGAAAAATCCGGAAAACGTTGAACTCTATCAATTTATGGGCAAGGACAATGTGCGATTTCACACTGTAAGATATTACCCTTAACACTGAAGCGCATTTTATATCTTGAATAAGGACGGAAAAACAGTAACATATTTCTGTTAAGATCACCATATGACGTTATATCTTAGGTTGAGTAAGCGCAAGGCGCGCTAAGGTGATGGGGTCCCAAGGGGATGAGGCGCAAGGCAAAGACGCGTGCGTTTTTGACACGAGGCGCATTAATTTTTGAAACGAACATCAGTATTTTACGGTCAAATTTTATGTGAGAGTAGTCTGTTTTTTGTTTTAAAGATGGGTAATAAGTATTTACAAGTGAAAATTAAGGATAAGGGGGAGAAAAGAAGGGTAAATAAAAGAATTTTAAAAAAATAAATCTGGAGTTGCATACTAATGCGCCTTTGTATGCTTCGCGTGCGCGTCACTAGTTACGTCTATTGTATTCCATGCGCCTCAGGCACTCTGACGCGATCTGGTGCGCCTTGCTGCACCTCAAGCGGCGCTTTTTTATTCTAAGTGACTGCTATATTGTAGGTGATGTTTCTATAAATCATTCATTTTTGGCGACTGCTATATTGTAGGTGATGTTTCCATCTACACTCCTTGGTACGGGAGAAAACTGGACTTTATTGAAGACTATTAGTGTTACGGAGTACTTGAACTACGGAAAAGGTAAACATTAGTTCTTACATGAATCAAGTTTGTGCTTCCATGTTTTGTTTCTAGGCTTCAATGTCTGGCACATTCAGTTCTGGCGCGTTCTTCCCACGCTGATGCGTATCTATGATGAATATTGTGTACATTTCCAATATCTATTTGATGTTTCAGACAAATTCTCTAAAAGCAAAGGCGTTGGCTTTTTTGGAAATGATGCCAAGGACACCAATATTCCTGTTGAAGTATGGAGATACTATCTGCTAACTAATAGGCCAGAGGTGTGTTAACCACTTTCAATCTTATATATTGACCTCTCATGATCTCATCTACGTTGACCGACCTGAAGTTATTTATCTTGGGTGTTGGTAGGTATCAGACACAAAATTCACATGGTCAGATCTTCAGGCAAAATTAAACAGGGAGCTGCTGAGTAATCTCGGCAATTTTGTAAATCGTGTCTTAAGCTTCATTGCTAAGCCTTCAGGTACTATTTGCTTGTTTTATTTTGTCTAATTAGTATTAGTGTGTTACTTTCTATGGAGCTCTTTCCCAGACAACATCATCTTGGTGTGCCTAACGCCTCTTAAAAGTGATCCAATTTCTCCGATACTTAATAATTTATATTGATTTAATGTATTTATTTTTTTTATTTGGGCAGGTCAGGGATACGACT
>JAYMSF010002517.1:0-10190 GCA_036897335.1 Silene vulgaris
TATAGTAGTATTTTTTTATTTTAATTTTATAATGATAGGGAAGCTGTTGACCATTTTATTCCGTCACACACCAATCACAAACACACACACGTGGAGAAATAGATAGATGAGGGCAGTTTTCTGTATGTCCTTTTATGGTATTTCTTGCTAAGTAGAGGTTCAGAACAGCTTCCAAAAGTAAACTATGTTGATCCAGCCAGGTTTCTCTGCACTGGCAGTGTGCAGTGAGAAGTATGATGGGTCGTACATCTATCCTACTACTAGTACTTCCATGATTTTAATTTGATAGTGGAATCAGTGATCACGGCCTTATTGCAACCGTTGTGCCATAAATGCAGCCGATACAGCATCACAATGCACTAGTTGTAACCTGATCGAAACCACGATTGCGATGCGGTGTTATTTGATTTAATTGTTTTCATTTCTTACGGGCCCTACATTCTAACATCATTTGTCATCACATCTTTTTTCCTTAAACAGTCAGCTAACCTAATTCAGATTTTTGCGCTACTTTTGCAAATTACTCTGTGTGTGTGTGTGTGTTCCACTCATGACATTGTCTCCATTTTGCTAATCAGGGACAAGGACTATGACCGAGACTATGATAGAGATCGTGGACGAGGCCGAGATAGGGACAGAGAGAGGGATAGAGATAGAGACTGGGACTACCGAGATAGGGACCGGGATCGTCATCGTATAAGAGATGATAAAGACTATGGTCGTGAGAGAGAGAGAGAAGGTAGGGAAAGGGATAGGCGTGACAGGGATCGTGGTAGGCGGAGGAGCTACTCAAGAAGCCGAAGTAGGAGTAGGGACCGCAAGGAACGTGATGAGGACCACCGCAAGAGGCATGCCCGAAGTCCAAGTCCTAGAAGGCATGGAGATGATGATGGTGGTGCCCCCGAGAAATCAAAGAAGAAGAAAGAGAAGAAGGAAAAGAAGGATGACGGAACTGACCACCCTGATCCTGAAATTGCTGAGGCTAACAAGTTGCGTGCGAAACTCGGGTTAAAACCTTTGAGAGTATAGATACAGTTGGACACGCACTTATTTCTGGCGGTTGATCTTTTATTTGTCAAGAAGTGCTGATTGCGCTGTGTAAAATTCTTCACATCTGCTGTTTTCATGATGTATGGAAGTATTGCTTCAGAACACATTTTGCGAAGTTTTTCACCTGAGTTTCTTGTAAACTAAAATCCGCTTTCTGAAGCAGAACTTCGACGTGTCACTTGTATTGATGCCTGGTCATTAGTCATTACTAGCCAGTAACCACATTACATATGGATGACCCATGAAATTAGACACAATGGTCTTTTATCTGTTTAGCCAATGGTAAGGTTGCTAACTAGCTATGTTTATCCATGAACGATAGTGCCTCGTCTTTAATCTGTTGAACTGGTAAAAAACTGATTTTTATCAAATTATTAACAAAAACAATTACAAGTAATCTTAAAAATAATAATCTGGCTTTAGGTCGGGACGAGTTTGGGTTGGGTTCAGGATCGACTTACAGGTCGGTTTGGTTCGATTTGGGTCATGTCAGGTTTGAGATGAATCAGGTTTTGGGTCAAGTCACAAGTCGGATTGGGTCATAACATTCGGGTTATATCGGTTAACCTTTGGGACAGTTGAAGTCGGTTTCAATTCAGTAAATTTTCTTGTTCTATTAGGACGGTTCTTCGGATCGGGTCTACTTTTTCTAGCTCTTCTTCAGTTCTTCGCAGTAGAGTTCCTGGTCTTTAAATCCCAACACCTTCAACGACCTATAAACATTAGACGGATGAAAGAGACTCGGTTTTAACATTTTAGTAAAACCCATGAACTTCCCATGAGAAACTCGATCTTAACATTTTGATCTTTAAAGCTTATGAAATTTTACCATGATGTGAATATTTTTATTTGAATTTAGGGAGTACTCCGTCCATTTTACTCATTAGATAAACGAGAATTTAGAAATATGAATAGGTGGCGAGCTCCCAGAGGGAACTTCCAAAAATTGACGGGCAAGTCCTACCGAAGTAGGGTAGGTAACTCACTCGCCTTAAAAGGTGTGTTCATTGTTAGTGGTGTCGGCACGACCCGCCATCACTGTTCGTTCATCAACAGGTCGCCACGCACCCCTGACAGGACGGATTATTTTTTCTTACGAACCACTGCCTTGTATTTATAATGAAACTTTAGCCTTTCTTCTTTTAACTTGTCGATGTGGGACTAACTCAAACTCTTTTCCAAAACCTACACTTCTTTTATACAGTTGACCCCTGAAATCTCAGAGAATATTTACTGATCATACATACTAGAAATCTAGCATAGTTGAAATATTCGGGATACAATTCTGCGATTATTCAGCTATATAGAGCTTCGGCTATTTGGTCATAACAGCAGGTTGAACTTGGTGGTGGTGGTGATGGTAGTGAGATGAATAGGAGGGAGAGTGTAAGAAGAGGCAAATGGCAGAAATATCATCGATTGCATACCCTCGTCGCTTCCGTTTCCATGCTCGGACTGCGTAATCTACCAGTCGTTTAGCGGCTTTGGTGTGGTTTGAGGTTGATGATACAATCTCCACTGCTTCTTGATTAGAGATCACATCCCACACCTAGATTCAGAGAATTCAAATCTGTTTAAGTTTTGCAGTTTATGAGAAATCAGAGCATATAGCTTTGTTTTGAAAAAGAAAAAAGCGAGAGAGAACACAACCTGAGGGCGCGTAAAATTATGTTATTCAATACTCGGGTTTGAGTCAGTAGCACAAGGACACGGTTTTCCATGTTTATGACATAAAATGAAGTGTCGTGCTATGTCGAAAGTACGTGTTGTTTCGCATAAAATTATGTTATTCACCTTTCTCTGTAGATACAAAGTGGGTCGCTTCATACTCCGAGAGATCATATATGTGCAAAGTCAAACAAGAGACTTTGCTGGTGTGGGAATAGATCTCCCCGAGGATACAGTTAACACAAAACTTATATTCCGTATAAAACACACACACATCGAGAAGAATTTATTAGCCCTACAACTAAATGAAGCGTGAATAGGGACTTCTACGGCTTTGCGATTTAAAATAGGAGGAACTAGAAACCTAAAGTTGCAAAATATTCTAGTGTACAAATGGAGGATAAATCAAATAAGAGTAAATAAAATCATTTACCCCGTCAGTAGCCAGCACAATGAACTGATCTTTGCTGGTAATATTCCTGTGTGTTATTTCAGGCACGGAAATGAGGCCAAAGTCCTTGATGCAATAATCGCCGAAAGCTCTAGACATAGCAAGTCCCGGTACTTCCTCATCAGGAAGCCACACCCGGTGGACACCCGGCTCATCTTCCAAGCAAAAAACCCGCCCATTGCACTGGCTTATTCGGTCCATCTCCTCTGTTTTGGGGAATATAACTTCAGGACCATAGGGATTTAAAACAGCAGTCTTAAACAGTTTAATTACCCAAATTCTAAAAACTAATGTCATTAACATTTCTGATTTTCGGGCTAACTTGTATATAGAAGGTGACAAACTCACGAGGCAAGTTGGGTTTGAAATCAATAGTAAGCTGCACAGCTACCATGTCACCATCTTCAGAAGCAGTGGCTAATACAGCGCGGGAGTCGCCAACATTAGCGATTATAATTTGTTCACCCTGAAAACATAAATCATGTCAAAAATCCTAAATCTGAAGTTTGAATATCCAGAAATGGATAACATAATGATGATGGGTTTTACTGATGTTAACAGAACCTGGTTTCCTAGAAGATAAAATCTAACCGCAAGACATATTATACAAAACACACCAAGTCACAAACTTCTTTATGAACTCGATATTTAATCAGATCGAATTTTTAAAGAGCAATTCACCTAGGCAACTTGCTACAAAACTTTAACTTGCTTTAGGTTTGCAGATATAGTCCAAACAAAGAAGAATATACTTAGGAAGGCACCTACTCCAACATTCATTCTGTTTGCCAGTCCACTACACAAAAGTACACGACAATCCATAGCTAAGCGCTTGCAACATTAGTTAAAAAAAGACCTATGTCCAAATGATGGTCGTCAACTCGTCATAAACCCATATACTTAGTACATCTCCGATTGTCAAGATTAATATTAGTGGAGAAGATCACAAGTTCGGGGTTCTGATTCCGAATTAGTCTCTAAGACCCAAACTTTAAGATGCAAACTTTCAAGGACACAAACCATCCAATCCACAAATTATGAATAAAGAATTGAAAAAGAAGTCCTTTATACACAATACATCATCAATTTTTGGTGGTGGGTAATGAATTTAGAAGTAAAGTACGAAGTAGTACATTATCCATTGATGTGAAAGGCTCTTACACTCATACCGAAAGTGAAATCCACAATCGGGTTTTTAATCTGAAGCTTAGAATACAATGGCCACATGTTCTAAGAAATCATGAGTCAAACCAAGAGTGTCTCAACTTTTTTAGTAGGACCTCCTATCACAAGGCCCTTCATGACATGGGGCATGGAGAATGCGGAATTCTCTAGATAAATGAAGGCGATGGAACCATATACACATTGCGCTTCCACCACTTACGGGGGATTCAAGTGCTGGAGACAAATTTATAATATGCATACAGAAATATTCGATCATGAAAGCAACGTGCTTTATGTTGTTGTAAAAAATGTTAATCTATAAAGGCAAGGGATTGGCTTAACGTGTGGGGTGACATAGTAAAGACTTACAGGGATCGAATTTTCTAGATTTGGTCATTCCCTTACCAAAAGCTTGAGAATTTTGTGGTGTTAAACTGTCCGTATCCCCATCATGTTACCCATTTTAGTGCCCATACCCGACTCCAAATAACTTTTTGAGGTATGATGCAGCCACGAGAGCTGTTATGAACTTACGACGCTGACAGGTTTCTAACACGTGTCACGAGTACTACTGCTAAATAATTTTACTTGCTAAGCATCTGCTTTACTCCATACCACTTGCTTGTTCACGGTTATCCTAAATTCCCAAGATGAAGCCACAGGCTACGAAATGAATGCAAACTATTTCTCCGTATTTGCTTTAATTAAAGTTATTGTGAACCCAAATAGAACACAAGGCATAGGAGCGAGTAAAGGAGATCGTGACAACATAATTTACCTGTCGAACAACAGATAGGGCGGTCGTTCCACTGTAAAACGCGTCAATTTTGCTGTGATGCTCAAGTTCTCGATCAATTGCAGCACATGTTTTCAAGTAAGAATGCTTCCATATATTAAACCAATTTAACTTTTGATCGACCTCCATGTCAAAATCCGGGTCTAGCGCCATTTGAGTTACAGTTTCTTGCCAATTGCAAAGTAAATATGGTGGCATTGATTCCCTCACTGTTTTTGCAACATAATGCCCCCACGGACCATGTCCATCAAAGATCCCGCAAAATACCATGTCAGGTTGACATCCATATTCCTGGCATATCGTACAAAGCAAACAACATCATAGCCGTTTCCAATGTAAAATACTACGGAGTATAAAATAACTATAACATCTAATTTACATCTAAATAAATTATTGAGGACATTGCCTAGTGACTAAGATTGAAATGTTGGTTACTTTAGGTCTCTGCTTCGAGTCTCCTCGTTTGTTCAGTCTTTTGTGCCTCAATTAGACAATATTAATCATGAGGATATTAAGTTATAGGACCATTTATTGAGCCTCATGAATCGGCTTAAACTTTTGGCGAAGATGGTATTTTCACATTGTATCAGAGCCTGTTGAGAGTGTTGACTGTTGACCCTCAATACCAAGTTCAATATATAGAAGTCTCCAAATTAAAAAATCTCACAAGTGAAATATTAGCTCATGCTAAGGAGGAGCATGTGCATTATCCATTCTCAATGCCCGCCCGAAGGACATTCGAGTGAGGGGCATCCACACTTACTAGTTACTACCATAATACATTTTGAAAAATTCTCGAGTAGACCAGGTATACTAAGCCATCCTACACCCTAATTAATGAGAAACCTTATTTCTCATTTTATTTAGATTATACTTTATTAAAATAAAATGAAATTGAAATTGTTGAAGTAAGACATATATACCTCCCAAACAATGCAACAATCTTGATTAATACCTTTCTGACCCCTCTTCATAAAAACAGAAGCAAAATTATTGGACCCAACAACATTTAAAGTACCAGAAGATCTCAAAATCATTTCATTCTTCTTAGCATCCTTAGCCATGGCTTCTGCAGCTTCTCTACCCACATCTCCATTTACTGAATTCTTCATTTTCTTAATTGATAATGACCTTGCCAACCCATTAAACATTGATGTCCAATGACCCATTTGCCCTTAGATCACCTACAATATTATTCAACATTCAACAACATACACCCACCAATCCAAATTTATATCATACAAAAAATATCATAGTTCAAACTTAAAGTGAATGTTTTGCAAGGGATGATGTGAGTTGGCTTATAAAGATAAGAATCATACAAATATAAAATCCATTTATAATGGGTTTTTTGGAGGCATGGATATGGGATAAATCTAGAAGTGTGTGTGTAAAGTAGTCTTTTAGACTCTATCGATCTGTCCCGATCAATAGTTATCATTTTTGTGAAATTCGTAAAAGAAATTTCAAACAACGATAATTATGGTAACTATTAACCTGGACCGAAGGAGTATGTATCAAGAAAGTAGAGAATGAAATATTTCATTAAATTCTAATACTTGTAAAAAGGAAATTTAGCCAAAAAGACAAGATAAACTAACAAAAGAATTTGTTAATATTGACAAAATGATTAATGATGAAATAACTTTTGAATGGATCAACAACACTAGATCCTATATTGAATATGAACCCCACTTTGCCATAACTTAACATTATACTCGTACTAACTTAAAAGGCAGGGGAAAGCAGATATACTTTGATTAACCAAATTTCCCTCCAGTTTATAATTAAAAAAATCATATATAGAAATTAAATAGACATTTTTATTAATTTCTCCCAGAAAATGGGATTTTTTGAAAAAAACCCATCATTTCTCGCAAGATAAAAGAAAAAGAGAAGTTAATTTTAGTTAAGACCGTCTTAAGCTTACAAGTTACAAAGTAAACGTAGTAAAAATACTTTAACATTAAATGAATCAAGTAGCATGAAAAGATGTCGTCTTAACCTTAAAAGGGTTTCAACTCTGAAATGAGATTTTGTGCAAGAAGACACCTGTTATTTATATTCCAAGCTATTTGTTGCAACAGTTAGTGAAGAGGGAAAGAGATAGAAAGAAGGATTTCAAAGAGGCGTAGTGAAATCCAACAGAAAGACAGGATGAAATATGAAGAGAAAAGATGTGGTATTTCGAGGAAATGAGGTCAATGATGAAGCACAGGCGTCCATATTGTATGTATGTTTGCTTGTTGGTTTGTTTTGGTCTTTTGGATGATTTTATTTTGGGAGAAAAAGGAGAGAAGGAGAAGACATAAAGACGAGTAAGAGAAACTCTCGAAGTCAGCTAAACATTTGCAGCTTAAGACGGATACTCGAATAGTAGCCGTCTTAAATAAGAATTTGTGAAAAACTTGTTACAGGGTAGTATTACCATTGAGTATTTATTACTGTTACTTTGTGATAAGATTACAATACTGGGCTTGAGCCGCACCCATACATACGAATGAGAGAGTTTAGTTTATAAATCTGAGGAGTTTCCATCCCAAAATCAATTGGCAATTAAGATGGAGTAGCTCCTTAGTTTATATATTAGACATCTTTTTCATATTCTTTCAATATGGGATCACATGTGATATTTATACTAGGTGAGCTCTTTATTTTCACACTATGGAATATGGATTAGTCATGCTAACGGTAAGGTTGTCGCTAATTGCTGTTAACAACTTGGGTTTTGGAGTTGATTAGGTTTTGATTGTTAATGTTTTATTACTTAAAATCAAGAGACAAATACCGCCTTTTTTTTTTTTTGATAAGGAAAGGAAACTAGGCTAATCGAAATTAACCTATAAACATCCTCGCGGATGAGAGGTAAAAGAAAGGCGGCAACGACTTTCAAATTACCGAAGTAAAATAAAGAGAACCAAGGGCTGAAAAGAATACTCTCAAAAGAGAGTAGGGATCTTTGAGAGCCCAAAAAAAAAGAAAAAGAAATAAAAAAACAAATCTGTACGGCAAAAAACCGCAATAATCAACACAACAATACAATGGGCTATCAATCTAACTTCCCTCACAAACTCAACAGCATACTACTGTTGGTGTACAGGACCATTACATATAGGACCAGTACACATGTTGAAATACCGACGTCGAAAAATGCAAAATGTACCAGATATTCTCTTCGTTATTAACATTGTAGTATGAAGTAATTTCGGAAAAAGGATACTAATAGAGCGTCATCTGTTGGTGCTGAGATTGGGTGTTACCCTCTCACATGCAATAAGTTAAGAGCCATAAGTGAGAGTACCTTTATTTTAAAGGTCCCCACTATTATTGCATATGAGAGGGCGGTGGCGAGATTGGGCGCCACCCAATGACGCTAACTCATTTTCCTTTCGGAAAATGCACGCGGTGCCCTTGATGTTTGACATTTTGCCCGAAATACCCAACTTTTTGATCCGGAAAACTTTAAGATGGAGGTCATAACTCTTGTTTACGAGTTCACAAAGCGATAATGTTTTTTTCAAATCAATTATCTTTCCGAGAGCTATGATTTGAAAAAAAATTGTCGTATTAGGATCCCGTGGCTAAGAGTTTCTGTATGTCAATGTTTTTTCGACGTAACAAATTTTGAGTGACCATATCTCTTGGTCACGAACTCTAAACTCGACAATTGTTTTTTTCAAGTCGTGGTTCTCGGAAAGATGATCAATTTAAAAAAGAAAATCGTCACTTTTTGAGCTAGTAAATACGAGTTATTGCCTCTTAAAGTTTTCCAGGTCAAAAAATTGGATATTTCAGGCAAAATGTCAAACCTCAAGGACACCACGTGCATTTTTCCAAATAATTTTGAATACAAGCAAATAAATGATTGCAATAGAGAGAGATCTAGAGTTACGCTTCAAATGTGACATTTTTTAGTGCAAGAAAAGTTCTTTGGTACAATTGTACAATGTTATGGTTCGTCCATTTGCATATTATATTATGGTACTTCCGTCCATTATTTGCGCTCAACACATTAATGACAACGATCATTTATTAAGCGTATGTATTAACTAAATCACTCTCTAGGCCACGGTTTGAAATGCTAATACACAAGATTGTTCTCTATTTTTTAACTCGTGAGGTATATTATGGATAATTAAGATATCTTAATTGATAATCTTTCAAAATCACCCTATTATGAGCGTCTCCGCAAGGGATTGAACGACTTGCAGAATGTCCGTTAGACGAAAAATATTTCGCAGATTCGAGCAACACAATGAGCTACGGTATTCCCTCCACGTTTAACATGAGAATACTTGGACATAATAAACGAATTAAAAAGGGTACAAATATCCTCTACACAAAAGTCCAAACGGTGTCCTTACGATCTTCTTCCCCTTCACTGCCATTACCACGGTTAATGAGTCACTCTCTAAGGTGATATTGGTAATCCCATCATCTCTCGCAAGACCGAGCCCATATAAAGCCGCTTGTGCCTCCGCCACATCCACGTCCCAGTCAGCCGTAACTCGCCTAATACCCATCCAAATAATGTGGCCATCACTATCACGAGCTATCGCCCCCAGACCCACACTCCCGTTACCGGCCATATAAGTATCGATATTTATCTTGACTGAACTCGCAGATGGTGGAGTCCAAGAGTCCCCCCCCCCCTCCTCCTCCTCCACTGTAGAAGTTATAGACGACTTAAGCAACACACGCTCCACATACACCCGATAATCCGCCACCATCCTCACGAGACCGGTGCAAACAACGCATGTTCCAGCGGTGGGTTTTCCTCAAATAACCTTTGGTTTCGAATCGTCCACATTGCTCACATAAGAGCCAAGAAACGACCACGCTCCTCCTCACCCAGGTTCCACAATGCCCAATCGATCCGACCCGCACACGAGTCATCCGGGATAGACTCAACCAACTCGCCAAACCATTTTGGATCGGGTTAATTATGGATTGGTCAATTCGGGTCAGGTCATCTTGGGTCGGGTCAACATTGGGTCAATCTAGTTTCGGGTCCGAGTCGGGTCGGGTCAAATTGGGTTTCAGGTAATATCCGGGCCAGCA
>JAYMSF010002518.1:0-10188 GCA_036897335.1 Silene vulgaris
TTGGGAAAGGTTTTGTTTGTTTGCTGATAAAAGAAAATAATTTGAGACACAAAAAAGAATATAAAGACTGTACCATGTTATTGTAGGACCATTGTACTGCAGAATGGTCTCAAAGTTACTGGAAGTGGTTAAACTACTTTTTACTTGGATGAATTTTTCTATATTTGTAGTACTATATTTGTATTGATTGTAGTTTGAACAATTGGATTGAGAATCTGTCAGCAGAAGTGAAATTATTATGTTTATTTGCAGTTGAATTGGTTTTGTTTGTGCAAGGATACTACATTTGGTAAATTGTAATGGATGATCGAAATTCGAAGGGCAGTCGGTTGACAGGGTATTTTACAAGTGTAGTCGAAGTTGAACACTCTTTAGCATCAGGAAAAAATACCGAATCAATCTGAATTCTGAAAGGACATTTCACTCGAAAATAATCCAGTATCAAACTATCGGAAGTTTGGAACTTTAAAAAGGTGTGTTTAATGCAGGAAATAAATCTCCATGTCCCTGCTGCGGAGTACGACAGTCCCAATGTAACTGCCGAGAGTTATGCAGCATCTGAAAGCTCAAGATCAGTATATAGAAGTACAAACCACCTCCGGTCGTCCCTCCTCTTAAACGGTCATTGGCTCATTGCAGAAAGCACAATTAACATTTACTGTATGATCAGGCATTATGGCACCGTTCATCTGCATTAGACTTCTCTTAAGCGCTCAGAGTTCAGACAAAGAGTGAACAAGTACTCTATAACGATCCTTATTCAAATGAAGTTACCAAATTCCTGCTAAGAAAAATACAGTAAACAGGTATAAATGGGACAGCAAAAATTTCGATGGTTAATCTTGACCAAATTCCTGTTCAGTCAGCAATCGGGTTTACTGATACTCTCGGCTCCTAATCTGGCTCTGCATGTCAACACTCACTTGTGTGAATTACCTGCCTCAATCATCTTCTTAGGACCAATCTCTATATCACCCTCTTTCCTGACTTAACAAAAGCTGATATTCGTTAAACCATGGCATCCAGTCGTGGTATTGGTCGCTAACCACAGACGCATCAATCACGACACAGTTAAAGAGCCAGCTTGTTTTGCATTGCCATATTCAAACCAGCTATATAGATCTAATGCTTCTCATCTCTGTAATACCTACAGGTCCACGGTTTACGTCTGCATTAACAAAATATCAGCCAAGTATCGACCAAATATGTTCTACTTGTACACAACTTTACATATATAAACTCCCAATATTTCGTCGCAGCAAACTAACAATCCAAACCTAAACTGACATGAATAATTGAATATTGCATTGACAACTTAAAATCCAGCTAAATATTGAGAATTGGATTTTTTTCCGAAGAATAATAACGCTATAGATAAAAAGAACTCTGTCACTCATTATGTGATAGCATTATTTCGACAACTCGACTTTTAAAAAGTTTTATATATTAACATAATTATACAATTCTAAATGACCCATCAGTCCTTCACCATTCTGCTTTCCCTCTAATTACAGATTACAAACCCTAACACCCTCCAATTTCCCAATTCAACTCAATTCAATGTCAAATTTTGCAATTTCTCAACGTATTTGGGGATTAATTTTTCTATTATTAGGGTTCATATCATTTCTGGGTTTTCTTTATGCTGCTGTGATTTCCAAGCTTCTTCCTCCTTCAGAAAATCCCATTATCTCTGCTATACAATCTGATAGGTATACATTTCATGAATTCATGTTATATTAACTTGAATCATTCATTTAATTAACTTAATTATGATTGATTAGCTTATAATTATAATTTGTTCTTTGATTTGATTTGATTTGTATATTTACTTGTTTTTATTGTTATGATTCGAGAAGGGTAAGGCGTCATACAACCGTCAATTTGATAAGGG
The DNA here is from genome assembly GCA_036897335.1 of Silene vulgaris. Classification (NCBI taxonomy): domain Eukaryota; kingdom Viridiplantae; phylum Streptophyta; class Magnoliopsida; order Caryophyllales; family Caryophyllaceae; genus Silene; species Silene vulgaris. The sequence goes on from JAYMSF010002518.1 coordinate 1,895, forward strand.
TAAGGCCGTGTACATTCGGAATTTCCAAGAATGTATCTCTTGTTATGCTGTTGGTAATTAAGTGTGAGGCTATGTTACTTTTAGGCTTCATTTTGGTTGCATGTCATGTGTCATGACTCGCGAGTCGTGAGACTCGTGACACTCCAATATTTAGACACTACTCAATATTTTGGCACTTGGATTAGACGGAATATATGATTTATACGACAAAATAGCCGTGTCAACACTAGGGAAGGTTAATGGTTACCTGAATGTGTTCACTGATGCTTTTAGGTTTTAAAACTGATGGTCAGGAGTGTCTTTGCTTACGGTGTTAGTTACACTTGGTTGATTTTTCGGACTGATAGGTGATGTCTAGCATTAGAAGTACATAAAAGTTTGTTTGAGCAGTAATTAAGAGTAACGTTATTGTCATCGCCTGAATATTATATAATGTAGTTCTGTTAAGTTCCTAGTTCGGATTTGCTGTTGAGCTACACTGTATGATGCAACCAGCTTCAATGCTCTTGTATCCCTTGCGCAATTGCGTGTAATTAACTCTACATCTTCAGGTTTTTTTAGCTAAGCATTTCTTGTATGACAGTATGGCATTGTGGAAATTGCCTTTGCAAGTGATGTTCATTGCTAAGCTTTCTTCTCAGTCTGCACGTTAAAGAGGTTCCTCTTTGTTGTTAGCAATTACGGAGTATGATAACAAGCGGGAGTAGATATAAACTCTTGACAAACTCTCTGAGGTTTCAACTCAGAATCTTCACTTTAGTTGCATGTCATCTTCCTAATTCCAACACCGAGAAAATTCAACATTTTAACACATCTCAGTTTAGACCAAATATAGCCGTATCCACACTTGCAGCTGGATACCAGCGTTGTTTTGTGGTTCATCAACCAAAAGCTGAGAATAGGCCCTTTTTAGGGAACCTTATCGTTACTTGAATGATTTCATTGATGCTTTTACGACTTAAAACTGATAGGTATGGAGGAGCATCTTTGCTTACAGTGTTATTGACACTTGGTTGATTTTTGGACTGATAGGCGATGTCTAGCGAACTACGAAAATGTTTGTTTGAGCAGTAACTAAGAATAATGTTATCGTTTTCTTTTCAATAATGTATAATGTAGTTATGTTAAGCTCCTTACATTTAGGGATTCTTTTATTTGGATTTGCTTTGACCTACACAGTATGACAGTATAATGTAATGACTTCAATGCTCCTGTACCTTCAGATTCTGTAAATAAGCATTTCTTGCCTATATATTATAGTACGATGACAGTATGTCTGATTCTCCGTGCCTAAATTATTGAGGCTTGCCGAGTTGGACACTTGGATACATACCAGTGTCTGACACCTGTACTCGAGTCCGAGTAACATAGCTGATTGGTCTGAGTATTTCTATGTTTCCTATGGATTGTCGAGATATGATCTATGCCCATGGAGTAAGTATCCGGTTGTGTGCATTTAAACAGTTGCTAACATTAGCATGTTGATATTTCTCGAAGCAATTTTGTAATTTTTTCCAAATAAACTCCGTATATAATCTGAAACTTACAAGTGTTTTCCTTTCAGATATTACTGCTTTTTGGTGCCACTATCGCTCCCAATCCTTGTCATTGCTGTTTACTTCCATTGGCTCAGCATGAAACTCTTCAAGCATGCATGATCATTCCGACTACCTCACATCAATGTCATTCAGTATCGTCTCACACTCTCGCTTTCTGTGGACCAAGTATAATAGGCTCTAGCTCTTAACAAAAGACTGCAACGACACCCTTATTGGATCCAGACCTTCCATTTCTTCGTGCTTGCCACCAACTTTTGACTGATGCATTGTTTTAACGAGATCCAATATTTCGGCAGGCGGGAAGGAAGCAAAAGGTCAATGCCTTGCCAGGTGAGAAGATGTTTTTTTCCTGTTTGAGCCATGTGATTTAGTTAGTATTTGAGTTAGGTGGGACAACCAGGACGGTTAGCTCTCCCTACTGAGTTTCAACATTTCTGTATCCGTAGGAATCAACTTCTGTTATTAGCTGATGTAAGTGCTCAGGGGATAGTAACAAAATACTGAGATGCGATAATTACAATTCCGAATCATGAATTCATTGCTATGATCGGTCTTCTGCATGTTTCGTTAGTTTGAGAAACATTTTGGCACATGGAGATAGGCGGTTCTGAAAGGTTGAGATGAGAGTCATGGGACCATATCGACTTGATGGAAGTGGTAATGTGAATTGAATTTAGTTCAGGACAGTGAAAGTGATATAGCTCCTGATACCTGAATACTTAGTACACTCCTCACATGTTCCCCATCCCATTTCATTGCACATCCCTCCTAAGTCCTAATGTAATAACATTACCGCCTCGAAAAGGTAATGTCCCCTCTAACATAACACAAACAAGGATAGTATTTAGTGACTATAGTCCTTAATGAGGTTGATTGATTAAGCCATCTGGTATTTATGACCACCTTCATCAGATGCATCATGTAAAGCCGTTGTAGAGCGGTCGAGGGTTAGTAGGGGCTATCGCTCCTTTGAGCAATCTATTTTGTAGACTCCAAGTTCATATTATGGCTTTGCTAATGATATAACGCGGACGTCTTAAAATATATGAGATGATGCCATCGTTGAAATGGTGTAACCAGAAAAACCCAAATTTTAATGGGATTGGGTTACCGATTAGCCTCGATACCCCTCGGTTCACTTTCTGGGGACACAGCCTAAGGTGAGGAGGCCAATTTTAGCTACCACAAGGAGTTCTATGTATACCTGGCAAAGCTGACGCCGGAGGCCTGGACCCAACATGACCCAATAGACCTGAAGTGACTTGACCCAATAGCACTGTAGTGACCTGACCCAAACTAACTCGGCTCGAAGTGACCTGTTAGACGCAATATGACCCGAAATGACTTAGTTAAGGCAAAATCTCAACCTGAAATGACCCAAAGCTTCCCGGAACAACCCGATTGAAATGACCCGAGTATTTTTTCCGGAAATGACGTGAACCCATCCTGAATGACCCATTTGCGAGGTCCTTGTATGTTGTCTGGAGCCAATACATTATACATGTGGGTGAGAGTGAGCCAAGAACAAGACAGTTCTGTAGTCAAAGCTTAATTGGGCTTTTATAGTAGGGCCCAAATATCTTACTCATACATATCGATTTTAAGTAGGAATTGGCCCACACATGTGATGAATATCAGAAGGCAATATAGAAATGCATCAATGTTTAGTTCTTTTTTTGGTGACCTCTAGTCTTTGTGTGTGTGTTTTATTTTGGTCATTATGTGATGTGAATTTGATGGGATTGAAGTGGGAACGAGAGGACAATTCACCAATTTCGACTTGTGATGATCATCTCTTGTGTGTTTAATCACATTTTGAATCAATAGTATATTTAAAGATAATACGATGATAAATCGAAGTCTGAATGGTCATAATATCTCTATGTTCAAATCTATCTAGAAAATTTTAAATTATACTCCTTAAGAGGTCAATAAGTTCGACTTTAAGGGGCCGTTTGGTCAAAATAGTTGAATGGATTGAAATGGAATAATATCAAAAAGGTATGGAGTTAGAACCTCATACGATATCTATGTATCACAATTTACAAAGAACTTTAAATTCTCATGTAGGATAAACTTTTCTCTGATACACATAGACATAGTACTTCAACTTTTTCAACACATATGTGTTCAAATCGAAATTATGGCCACTTATTTTATATGATACTCTTAATTAAACCTGACAAATTTGTTCTAATTCGAATTATCCAACTCGAATAATCCGAGCCGTACCCGAATCGAAATCTGAAACTAGGACTAGAGCTTGATTCTTAATCTGAATTGAGCCAATACCAATATCTCAGCCTCGAAAATTTATTATTATGCACACACTATTATTCGTAAATATCTTGATAAAAATGATAATAACTCAAGTAGACCTAATTTTTTGCAAACCTGATATGACCCGCCCCAAGCTAGTCCTACTTGCATGAGGTTCGGTTTACTTGTTTTGTCATGGACTCATCATGGCTTCTCTTATTCTCATCATCCTAAGAATTAAAGTATATGCATGTAACATTGTCTTATCGTAAAAAAATTATAAACAGGTGTTTTTTATTCAAACGGTCCCTTTACTGATATTACTCCTTATAATAATATAACAAGTTTTCGTGTTGTTCGAGATGTGAATATATTTATTTTAAACTTTAAACGAGTCAAATAGCATATAATCGGCTTAATCTGCTCTCATTTAACTCATTTCAGTCCAGTTCACCTTATTTCAGACTTATTCATCTGGACAAATTTCAATTCATTTTAATTCAACTCATTTTAGTTAAATTCAGTTTCATTTAGCACCGAAAATCAAGAAAACGGATTAAAAGGGAAATGGCTCTTCGTCTTAAATCCGTCGAGTCAACATTGACCAAGCCACTCACACAGTTTCCCTCCCAAAATACAAGAGTGGGGTTTCAAGTTTCAACTTTCAATGCCCTCTCGTGTTCCATTTATAATTATTTATCGTTTCCAATATTGATGCTTTTGTTATTTACCGTTGGATTGAAATCTACATCATCATCCAACGGTAGTAATCAACTCATCATGGTTATGGTCCATATATTATACGGAGTATATACCACTATTAAATTTCTGCCAATTACTGTATGGAGTATTATTTTAAACTACGCTGAGCCTATTTTTGTCAGATAAATGCCTGTCTAGGGCACTGTAATATATCTGCAGACTCTGTTTAATTACCCACTCTTTTTTAATACAATATGGAGTATTTCCATGGTTATCCATTTTATGGTATAAAAGTATTATAAGATCGTTGTATGTTATGAAACGGGTTTATGATAAAATTTGTGTAACTAATACTCAATTGGTCGATTGATTAAGTTCATGACTACTTGAGCAATTGTGCTCGAGCTATAAGAAACCGTGTAAATATGTGAAGGTGTTGAATTCGCGAAAAGGGTTTGGGACTCTAAGGCCCTCCTGTTCTTTTAATTCAGTTGATGGGAACTGACTAAATTTTATTGAATGAAACTAAGCTGAACGAAATTATGTGTATTTTATTTGAGGTTGACTCGAGTCTCATTTTTGTTTGTCTTTTACCGCCTTAATACTTGCATTCTTTTTTTTTTTATTAAAAGAAATGGTAAAACCCGAGACCTACAGCGAGTAGGGTCCGAACAAGCTCGCAAAATAATAATAAACACAAAAAACAACTAAACCCTTAGTAAAGTGTCAGTCGCAAGCATCAAAAGTCCAGTCGAGGAGTCGTCCTTTTCGCCTTTCATGTTCTAAATGTTTTCTAATTGTTTAACCATTCCTCTAAAGTATAAGCTAAACCTTTCTTCCATAATTTGCACCACAGCCCAACTCTTAAAAACAGCTTGTCCCAACAAGCTCCCAAAATAATACTTGCATTCTTACATCTTAATACAGGTGAGTAATAAAATTGGTTTGGTGTATGGCAGTTGCTTTTACTTAATTAAGTTCTGAAATCAATTAATTGGAGGAATTAAACTGAGAATACTAGAATAGTTGACTTCTCTATTTTTGATCAATGTTAAACAGTACGTGTACAATTCATGATAATACTGCCACGAGTTTAATCTATAGTTTAATGAGCAACCGTCATTAGAAATCGAATTCGGTCGTCTGATAAGATTCAAATACTATTTTGTTTCAAGAATATTGCATGTGTGTGCCATTGTCTAAGATAACATATATGAATGCATGATCTATTTATTTATTTATTTGTTTATTTATTTGCTAATTTGAAATCTTGATCAATGTTCGATTAAAACAAGGTTATATTTCTAAAATGGCTCTTACATATTTTATCGGTAGTAAGATCCCCTGCAACTTAGTAGGGTTATCTCGCGCTAGCGTTAACATGCACCCGACTGCATTTAAAATGTGCTCGCAATGTTATTTACGGGATGGATCAATTCGGTTTGAAACCTGCGACACTTCTGATGAAGCAAACCATCATATGGCTCATGCATGTTGTCAATCCAATTCTCTTTAATTGCGACCCCCTCGAGTGGTAGTGTATCTCGCGTATTTGTCGTGAACCACTTGAATTTTACATGCGTCGCTCTTCTAATGGCTTACTTTGCCTACAAACTCGAATAAGCACATTGTGATACAATTTTCTTGGATATTACAAATTATATTTATTCTTCAAAAAAAATACTTGATCATTTATTGAAATATTGGCGTATTGTAACCGACAAATGAGCATTTACTCATAGTCGTATTTGCCTCATTTAACATGCAAGATTGATATATCCGTATTAAGGAAGACTATCTGCCCAATGAATTATGTGTGCTCAAACAAATTGACGGGAATTAAAGTGGCTTGAGTGTAGTGGAGCGCGGGAGTGAGTGCCTTAAATCGTTGAAATTGCAACGAATTGAGAGGTACAGGGTTTGACTCCTTACACGGGAGTGTTGTGCTACCTGCCATCAAGCACAACTTTGATAATCTATCTAGTCCCCAGGTTTACATGGTGTACGGGTGTTCCCATGGGTAAAAAAAAAAAACAAATTGACGGGAATTATGAAGGCATAATCAAGGTGAATAGGTGCGTGGTAAAGACTGAACTACTCTCTCTAACTCTTCCCTCTCTCTCTCTAAAACAAAAGAAAAAAACCCTAATCTATTCTTGTGCGCCGCCGCCTCCTCTAGCTGCACACTCTCCGTCGATCTCTCCCTACTCTCGCCGGAGTTAGGCTCTCCCTTGGCCTAACTCCGGCGATCGCCCATGCCTAGCCTCGCTCTTCCCGCTTGCGTTCTCTGATTTTCTCCGACGGTGTCGGCACCCCTTTTTGGTGTTCTGCTGGTGATGACGGCCTCTTTTCCCGAAGATCTAAAGGCAGCCCTTGTTCTTTTCCCCTGTCCTGTCGTCGAAGTTCTGCATGCAACCCTTTTGATGTGTCTCTGGTGTGTACCGTTTTTCTATGTAAGTGTTAGCCTTGTTGATGGCGTTTGTGGCCATCGGTTGGCTTGGGTAGGGCCTGTCGGTCTCGTCCCTCCGTCCCCTTGTCCTGTCGCCGTCCTCTTTGTTGTCTTCCTAGAGGTGATCCCCCCATTCCCCCCACCTCTGGGACGGTCTGTTTGGTTTTGTTGGTCAATCGGTGCCGATGAACTTAGTTCATCCGTCTGCATCTTGGTTTTTCTTTGTGGTCGAGTTTGGGTCAGATATGGTGATCCCCCCAGTCCCCCCCACCTATCGAACCCCTTTCTCTTTCCTTCTGTGTCGGGATGCTTTTTCCCTGTTTTTTTTGTTTTTGAGGCGGTGGTCCTGGGAGGTGTCGAGTGGTGAATCGGGTTTCGTTGTTGTGTCCTGTCTGGTGTCTCTGAGTCGTTGTTGTGGTCTCTTGGCTGGGGTTGTTGTTTGCAGGCCGACGGTCCTGGAGGGTTTGTTTGCCGCTTGGGAGTCTTATCTTTTCTTTCGGGTTGTTCCTTGTTGGGCTGGTTGAGCCAGTTTCGTTTTGCTTTTTGTGTCCGTCTCTGTCTCGTCTAGAGTGATATCAGGGCTGCTTGGGGTCCTTCCGCTGGTATTGGGGCGTGGTGGGTAGGTTGGGGTCGAGACTCGGGGAGTGTTGTTGGTTGGATCGGATGTGGTGGCTTCTGCTTCTGCTTGATGATCCTATTTTCGTTTTGTTGGTTTTTTCCTCTAGTTTTTTCAATAATAAACTCCCTTTGTTTTTGGGTGTCCTGTCCCATTAGCCTTGGGATGTTGGTAACTTTACATCCGGTGTGTGTTGTGTTCATCGCCCTCCATCCTACTAAGTTGGCTTTGGTTTGGGGGCTTATCATGCGGCGTTGGCTTTTGCTCAATATCTTCTTACTCAAATTTCTCGGCTACGAGTTTCTTGTCCGTAGGGATTGTTTTGCAAAGTGTAGGAGATTCATCTCCTCTAGGAGTAGACTTTTATGGTCTACTTTTCGTCTTTTCTTTCTACGTCCTTGTGGCGTAAGTGCACGTTGTTCACTCTCAGTCGGTCGAGGGTCTCGTTGGTTTTCTGAGGACGGGTATCACAGCCGAGGAGATGAATCTCCGAGACACTTTTTTGGGTCTTGTTGCAGGTATTTCTCTGAAGCTTCATCAATTAAGACAAACAAAGATGAGTGTTATCCTTTGACGAGCGCTCCAAGGCCATCCAAGACGTTTGTGGATGTTGAAATTCTTTTTCGAGTCGAGCCATCAATACGCCAACAACACACTATTATGATCGGATGTAGCTACTTTGTTTTCTTACTTTATTGTTTTAGTAAAA
>JAYMSF010002519.1:0-10187 GCA_036897335.1 Silene vulgaris
GCCGTCCCCCGACCCCGCGCCGAACCCACAGGAGCCGAGTTTTGACCGAGCCGATCTCGAATTGCTCGCGAGCTGTCTTGTCTCATTAACACCCCTAGTCCAAACACATTCTTAACCCTAGCTCAACGAATCTAACCTTGTACTCACCTCATCATTATATTATTTCCATTTTTTAAGAATCTAACTATAAATACATATATTCTTCAAAAGTAAAAAAAATAAAAATAAAATAAAAAAAAAATTGTACGAGCTTGCAGTTCGAGCTTTGGTAAACTAGGGACCAAATCACATTCGGCCAAGCTTGACCCAAGCTTAGACTCATGATTAATCAACCAAGCACAAATCAAACTTTGACCAAACCGATTCCAATAACTCATCAAGCCGACTCAGCTCATTTACGCCCTCTACTACCCCCGGTTAATTTTTTAAATTGGTCGAATTTCTCTACCTATCGCTCAGTCACTTCTACAGTTGTACCGAAGCTTGATTTCCACCTAATTTAGGTCAGTATTTCTATAATTTCATCTATTTTTCCTTAATTTGCACAAATTTTTACATTTGAGCTAGGATTTATCGTAATTCCTGTTTTTAAACTGCATAGTTTTTACTTTACTATCAGTAATTTGTTTCATTATTTACTAACGAAAGACAGTAACTTTTTTTTACTGGAAATTTGCAGTATTGTAGCAAATTCAGCAAAAAAATTGAGTAAAAAAAAGGAGTAAATGTCGGAATTCGCAAGAGTCGGTAATTTAGGGTTTCAAAATCTGTCGGAATTACCGGAACAGCCGGCAATTCGGACAATCCAGCTGTCCTTTAATTCTGACGGTACCGCTGTGTACAAGTCGGTTGCCGGTAATGGCGAGGGAATTGATATTAATATGGCAATTGACGGCGGCGGAGAGAAGAAGAGGAGGAGGAGAGGGCGGGCGAGGAAATATACGGTACCGCAGCCGGAAGGTGGTGCTGTGGAATTTACTTCCGGCGTGTTTGAGACGGCGCGTGATGATCACGTGCGGCTGCAGAATCAGCAGCAGCAGGTGGGGGAACAGGGAAGTGGAGCGGTCGAGACAGTGAGGAAAAAGGGGGGAAGACCACCTGGTTCTGCTAATAAGAAGCAGGTCCATGAGCAGCAGCAACAATTTGATGATTTGGGTATATGATATATTGACATACTTGCTATTTTGATTAAATTTTCGGTTTTTAGTATCGTTTTGGGTTGAATTATGTTTTATATGTTAGTTGTGGTATAATGACATTGTGTGCTGCAGTAACATTTGGCAATTGAAGTAAGGGTTAGTCTTGCTTAAGACCGTCTTTAGCTTACAACATAGTCATTTTACGTAGCATTGAATGAACTGCATTGCCTAAAAAGAGACCGTCTTAAGCTTAAGACGCTCTCAAACGAGATTTTGTATTAAATTAAAGTTTTACTTGCTTTATTAAGATGCTCCATGTCAGTATGTTACTCAGGAGTTGGTAACGGTGTAGGAAACAAGCTCAAATTTAAGTGTAGGACTTTGTGTCTCAAATGGGGACCTTGTGCTACTGTGTGAGGATATGGTTACTACTTACTAGGACATGTCTTTGAAACAGAAAACTACTGAAAATAATGAAAAATTGAGAGCAAATAAAGCGAGATGGAGAGATATGCTAGACATACGGTTATCATATACTATGGTGTATATACTCATCTTCCTCTGCTTTTGTCTTGTAAGACTCATTATGTCGTTCCTATGAGAAGTGTTAGACTTGCAAGTGTCGTGTAAAGATTTCATACTATATCCTTGTGTATCGTGTCAGACACACAGGCATGGCTCCAAACTGAAGAGGCTAATTAACATAGAAGATGGTCCATTTCTCCATTGGTTGTTTAGGATATGGAAATACATGTAGATATGCAAATAAGCCGAGGTGTTGTTTTATGTTTGTGCTTTCTGGTCTGTGAGACACAAGTACTGTAGTACACAACTTGAGTTTGCTGCATTCTGAATTTAAGATTCTCCTAATACTTGTTGCAAAATTACAATTTTGTCCCTGATTATGGTTTAGACTTTAGACTTTAGTCTCATTTCTTGTTCATTTGGTCAGTCGTTGACCTTTTCTTGTTTGTTTATGTCATTCCTTGTGACTAGTGAGGTGGCAAGGCATCCGATTCCTGTCTACATTAATACACGTTTTGCTCTATAAAAATAAGGCTTTACAAGTGCAAGCTAATCACCCACTGATGGATCACTTGAATTAGATGAAGATTTGTGAAACTTGCAGTTGTGACTTGTGAGCAATCTGCTGCTGCATTGGCCTCAGAGCTAAGCGCGTACGCTAGAAATAGCTCGTAAATCACTGCACAATTAGACTAGATGTCATCAGGCATATATCATTTCCACTTAGAATGGCGTATAGGGCAAAGTTGAGTGAAATTCAGTACTTCAGTACATTTTATTGACTCTTACTTTGGCTATTCTATGATTTAGGTTGACTTCAACCAATTCGATAAGAACATAAGTAATACAAATTAATTAAGTTTTTCTAGATGGTTGGTTGACCTAAACTTGATTGCAGTATGAGTCGATGATCTCGTCTTAATGATTTGAAATTTAGGCTACTTAAGTGTAATTGTATATACCTCGTGAGCTTAGGTGACTTGGGTGTAATGTTTTAAACACTCGGGGAACTTTATATGCTGTGAAAAAAAATCTGGATTGTTCCTCGTGACTTTTTACATTTGTTCGTCTTTCCTGCTAAGCAAAATTAATGCATATACTTATTTGAGTTCTGATATCTACCTAACAAATCACTAGAATTTATTGTACATTGCTGATATTGTATTTTATGTGCAGGATCACCCGGGAATGGTTTCACTCTGCATGTTATCACTGTGAACACAGGCGAGGTCTTAACCTTATCTTCTCTTTGGTTTTACTCCGAAATCAAAAGAAAGAGCTTAATAAAAAGAGGCACAAACATGAGACCTTTTTAAGTATCCTGCTCACTAAGACTTGTAGTTGTTGCAGTACTACACTCTTGGGTCTTAACCTAATTTCCTTTTTGTAATTTTGTAGTGCATATTATTTATTGCGTAGTATGTGCATAATGAATTTGAATAACCGAAACACTTGCAACTTTAGTAAGGCATCTGAATTTGGTCATCTGGCCTGAGAATAAGTCGAGCTTGAACACATATGGTCAGCTCCCAAATATTTGTGCTAAGTAATAGTTTTGCCGAAGAGTTTCATAACTCTGCAAATGCTTACTCTCCTAAGCTTCTGCATTTATATCAATATGGCAAATTCATCGAGTGATGTATGCTGCAAAATGAGAGGTCAATATGCCTCTTACCATTTTTTATCTTTCCTCCATTTATTCATCGGTTGTAATGCATGATAAATTCCCTAAGTATGCATCAGTTGTAATGCACGATAAATTTCCCAAGTATGTTTGTCTCATCTTTACTGGTTGACGGTGTTGCCTGTCGGAGGTATTGATCTTCTTGAAAATTCTTGTATCCTTCTGTTTCTTGGATATGGGTGTTACCATATCAGGCTCGACTAGTCGATTTTTCATTATCGAATTATTAGGAAGGCGTAAATTAGCATATCACAGGCACAGAAGTATATTTTACTTCATAGGAATTAAAGTTTAGACTTGAGAGCCCTTCTACAATTCCATTTATGATGCTCTTTTGCCCATCCCTTCTGGAACTTATTTTTAATGATCTTTCTCTTGCTATTTTGTATTTTTAGTAGTTAAATAGGATCATGATACAGATCGCAGCGACGCAGCCAATCATTTGATTCTGCGCTTGATATGCTTATATTTTGGCTTAAGGGTTTCCATATGTGTTGCTATATTTTACTCTTCAGTTTTTCGTTGGCCAAACAAGATGAGCTATATTCTATATTATAAAGGTTTCAGGTGTGCAAGTCGACTATTTTGCTTACTTGAACTGATTTACAGATGCCATTTGCCTTTGCTTCAGGATGTGTTATCAAAAATCATGTCATTCTCCCAGAATGGTCCAAGGGCTGTCTGCATTCTATCTGCTATCGGTACTATATCAAGTGTGACTCTAAGTCAGGCAGCAACTCCTGGTGGCTCAGTGACATATGAGGTTTGTGCTGTCACTTGTGATTTTTTATGTAGCATAATCAGAACCTATTATCTTGAAGGCTATCCTTGTCTTACCGGTACTTGCTTCACAAAATATTTAGATTTTGTTGGAACTGGAAGTAGTTTAAAATTTTGACTGTTCTGGGTCAGAAATGTTGCCGTATTAGAGAAATCTGTACTCTTCAAATTTAAGGACTTATTACATCTGCTGTATATGTTTATAGGTTTCTGTTTGAAAAGTCTGTATGAGTCGATGGTTTTTCTGTTTACAAATCCACTATTCATTGTTATATCTTCGAGCTGCTTGTTAGATTTTTGTTTGAGATAGGTAGTAAATAGATTGGTTTGCTTGAGAAATAAGCTACTGCAAGCACTTGGTAGTTGGATGTATTACACTTTTTAACTGAAAGAACATGCTTTATCGTGACTTACACCTTTTTGTAGATGATAATATTGCCTTGTTATATGTTTTAACAGGCCTTTAAGGCCTTTGCAAAATCGAATTTCAATAAAAGAAAGAAGCCCTTTATGTTATATTATATGTGCTGCATTTTGTTTCTGTACTCCTAATGTTGGAGAAAACAGACTCGGTATGAACAGGCCTTCTTTCTTATTTGTGGAAGTAATCTGTATTGCCACTCAGACTGAACGGGCCTTTGTTCCCATTTGTGGAAGGATTCTGAATTGCTACTACAGTTTTTATGTTTTTTATTAAAAAAAATTCCCATCTGTAATTGCAGGGGCGCTTCGAAATCCTGTCACTCTCAGGTTCTTTCATGCTTTCAGAAAATGGCGGTGGACGTAGCAGGACTGGTGGGTTAAGTGTTTCCTTAGCTGGACCTGATGGCTTTGTTGTAGGAGGTGGAGTGGCTGGTCTGTTAACTGCTGCATCTCCTGTACAGGTTTGATCTCATTTCAGCTCTTTGTATCAATGAAAGTTAAATACAATAACAATGTTACCCCATCCACAATGGTTCCCACCATTTGCGAGTGTGCAGCTTTACTCACACAATCTTAGAGAGGTTATTTCCAAATGACAATTGGTGAAAAGTGTGTTAGTAACTGCATCGAATGAATGTTGCTTCACAATAGACAAAAGGACAATCCATTTTAGTGCATAATTTTGCTTTATTCCATCCAAATCCAGAGTCAAAGAATAGTGAGTCTTCGAGTGAACTGTAAATGGATTATCACTGCAAGTTCAATGTGCGAAATGTAGGATTTTAGATTAAGAAACACGGTTACTGAGCTGTCTGCTTTGCTCTTTTCATAAAGCTTTTGTATCATCGATTTGGTGAGGGTTGAATTACTTAAATAAGTATGTGGCTATTCTTCCAACCTTAGTGATGGTTTTGTTCAAATCCTCATATCGCCTAGAGGAGCGATGTCCCCCCTTCTTTTTCCTCCTTTGGCCGAACCCCTTTTCTCTGACCATGCTGTGTGTCCAGTTTATAAGTGTTTATATATGGCAGGTGGTGGTCGGTAGTTTTATCATAGACGGGCAGAAAGAACCAAAGATCTCAAGGGAACCCTTGTATACGCCATCTAGGCTTCACGCTTGTACTGGACCACCAAGACCCAACAGCCCACCATCAAATCGGACTTTGAGTGAATCTTCTGATGAGCCTGATAGCCCAATTAACCAAACCGCTCCACCAGACTTCGCCAACCTTCCATGGAAGTAACTTTGAAGTTACGTGCATTTCTGTCACTAATTTAATGATAATGCTAGTAGGATGATAATGTAAATGCCTGTGTTTAGTCTGTAGTAAGTGTAGGCTCACGAGCGTGTAGCGCTGCAGAGATATCGAAATTAGCTTTTGTGCTCTTTAGATGGAATCGAATTAGCACGGATGGTCACAGTTAAACATCATGTGTTCATCTTCTTAGTTAATCACTGTGTAGATTAAGTAATCACCTTCACTGTCCAGAAAGTTTCAACTTTCAAGTCTGTAGTAGTTGTAGGCTTGTAGCGGTGTAGACTTCGAAATTAGCTTTTGTACTCGAAAAATGGAATCAAATTAAACATCATGTGTGCATCTTCTTAGTTAATCACAGTGATGCTCCAATGGTATTCGACATCGCTCTTATAAGAAGTCTTGTACTCTTGTGTATGTATCAAGTTGCACTTGGAGGAGAAATCATAGTGACCACTAATTACGCCTCGAGGGACATTTTGACGCTACTCGTTAATCAGGTCTTTATGGTGAGACGGTCTTACCGTCTTACAGTGGGACGATCTAAATTCTAGACCGTGGCCACCGAGCATTATTTTCATCAATTATTTGTACAACAAATTAACTTTCTTTCACGACTAGACAACCGATAGATAAATTTATCTCTATTTTCCCCAAGTTATTTTTATCAACCAATGAAAGACCGTCGATTGTTGAAAAAGAGAGCTGAAAACTGAAAAGAGTAGCGGTAATACATCGTTATCGACTTATCATACAATAAATAAGTTACACACGAGTGGGGTGGTGGGTGTATAATAATTGAAGGTGAATGTAAAGAATGCAAGGGAAGAAGGGGGGCCTTGTAGCTCTTGGCTAGGTCGGTGGTTCTGAGTACTTCACATTTAATGTGCAGCCTCTTCTGCGGAGATGAATATCTAAGTAGGACATTGACAGGGGCCTAATGTAGATTTTATATTCCACGAACAAGCGGATTAGCGGGTTTGGAAATAACTTGTTTTATCGGTTTTTATCAAGAGCAATAGAACTAGACTTTGCAAAAAGATCAATTTGTCGGGGTCGGGGTATGACCGATTTCGGGCTTGCAAGAATTCGGATCGGAAACTATTATCAAATTATTTGTGGATAATAATCAACATGCAAGTATGCAACAGAAAATACTTGGCTGGAGTCAAGCTCGGGTTTTGAGTTCGGGTGTCGGGTTCTTGTACGATTCAGGTTATTTGAATCGGGTCATTCTATAATGAGTTGGTCTCCCTTCATATTCAATTTTGGTCTGAAACAATAAGACAAGGTTTTGATGCCATTTTCACTTAAATGTGACCATTTTAGGAAAACAAGTTGCCATAAGTTGTAACATTAGGTTGACCATTGTGGTTACATTGACGTAAAATGATCACAAAATCCCATCTTATTCGTTTTAGACGGAACAAGGGGTCTGAAACAAGAATTGGCGGTATGTAATTTGGGAGCCATTTTATGAGTCAAGTTGTATGTACGGTGTACCCTATGTTTTGCTAGGTAGATGCTACATTAAGATTATAGAGTTAGGAGTACTTTTAAGTTTTAAACCAAGTTAAACTTTGGAGCCATGGTTTGTACCAGAAAAGAGAGGGGCTTGCTGTAAGTTTTTACCCTTTTCCCCAAAAATATGAATTGCTTTGGGATTGATGCGGTTATTATTTGGATTTACAACAGAGTTTACCCTCTTTGCACGGTAACACCACTATCACCACTCCCAAAATGTGTTTTTGGAGATGGTCACCATTTTGTTTTTACATGTTTTGGATACTTTGCTCGTGTTAACTGTTTGCATCATCAAAATTGGGTAGAAGGTAAAATCGTCACATGTTTTCTTTTTGTGTCAAATGGGTATGGTTATCTAAATTTATAAAGTACGTCCTTTCGAAAAGTATTATATCATCGACATTATGATCTTTCGTATTGGTTATTGGGTATCTAAATTTATACTTCCTTTCGAAAAGTATTACAGCATCGACATGATGATCTTTCGTTTTGGTTACTGTATATCTTAATCCCTATTTGTGTTACTTGTCACATTCTCTAGTTGTGTTACTCGTCATCTTTCAACTAGGTTGTGTTTTAAGATGATCGGCTAATGGCGGAACCTAGGCCATTTGATGAGTAGTCCGGTATGACATTGCATGACTTGCCAACTTGACTAATGCTTGTTCGAGTGGGATAAAGACAAATAAACCTATCATTGATATCCACGTTGGCCTTGGCTCAAATCGATTTTGATTCAACAATATTTAGGCTTTATAAAATCGAGTTCAAGCTCCACCGATGTAAGATAATTTGTCTTCGAGTCAGAAACAAGGTAGAGTCTTTACCTTGTGAGACACCTTCTTAGTTTGCTTTCAATTCGAGTTGGATCAAAACAAATCAAATTGATGCCAGTTATCGATACTTGCATTATTGTGCGAGATCAAGTTTGATTTCAACCATTTTTAAGCTTTATTTGCCCTGCTCTTTCTGCCTTAATTTCAGTTGAGCTCAGTTACATTCAGTTCAACTCGGCTCAGTTCGGCTTATATTTCAGCTTTATTCATTTCCGCTCAACTTCATTCAATTTAGCTACATTCAGTTCATTTTAGCTCCCTTTGCCTGCTTCAGCTGAAAAAACAAGGCCAAATCGAGTGCAAACTCAAATTTCTCGAATGGAATCAACTTTTACCACCTCAACCTCCACATGCATTGTCTTGTTGTGGCCATATACTATTACCCCCTATTATTTTGGGTTGTCTTATAAGTCTGCATTTATTCCCCAGCCGTTGTAAAACATGTACTCAAAAACAAAAAATGTAAAGAAATGAACTGAGAAAACTGAGAAGATCCATTCCCCACTCGTGCAAACCCATATGTGTGCACAGAGAATAGGTATAGTATAGGACTATAGGGGTAGTTGTCCTGTTACATTTGCAGGAAATAGGGTTGTCAATATAAAGTCACCTTTATTAATAAAGCCAACTTCTAATGTGACATCATTTGTGGTAAAAACAGCTTCATTTTCACCCACTCTTTCCCATCTTTTCAAATATCCCATCACTATCTAACTTTGTTATTCTAATATTCTAATGCAAATTCTTATTTGAGTCGGATGTATTTGTCTTAAATAATGAAACGAGTTAACTTACTGATCTTGCGAACTGATAAAGAAAACATGATGATAAGGGAATGAGAAATCCTTGTGTCATGCACTTATTACATGAGGTAGTATTTGACTCGTTTTATACTTAACACGAATATGACAACCTGTAAGGGAGAGCAAGTAAGTGACACGTTTTTTTTATTGATTAGGTACTCGTTTTAAACAATACTCTCCAATAAATAAGCAATGAGTTTCAGTATCACACTCTTACGAAGGAGATTTTAATCGGTGTCTAAATAAAGGTGTACTTCCCGGGTCGGGGGCGGCTCATGCTTGGTCCTGAACCGGCATGTGTTGCACAGTTTTTTTTAGAGGGTTGGGTGAACTTTGCCCTACCTGGAGGTTTGGTATGTTGGTAACTGGCTGTGGCGGGAGGGTTATCACTTATCACGTGCGCTCGCTCATTGCTGGAAGATTAAAATTTCAAGGGAAAATGCACGCGGTGCCCTCAAGGTTTGTTAATTTGCCCGAAATACCCAATTTTTTGTTCTAGAAAACTTTAAGCGGCCATAACTCGTGTTTACGAGCTCATAAAGTGACGATTTTTTTTTTCAAATTGATAATCTTTCCGAGAACTACGACGTGAAAAAAAAACTTGTCGAGTTTGGAATTCGTGGCTAAGAGATATGGTCACTCAAAGTTTGTTCGATTAAAAAAACTTTGACATACAAAAACTCTTAGTCACGGGATCAAAACTCAACGAATTTTTTTTTCAAGTCGTAGTTCTCGACAAGATGATCAATTTGAAAAAAAAAATCGTCATTTTCAGAGCTCGTAAACACGAGCTATGGCCTCTTAAAGTTTTCTGGAACAAAAAGTTGGGTATTTCGGACAAAACATCAAACTTCAAGAGGACCGTGTGCATTTCCTGTAATCATGGTGACACAAAGGAGACAAATATGAGATGCTGTTTCGTTAATTGGATAAAGAAAGCCGCCTTTGTTGAGTTTTTAGACTGTTTAGCATCTCAATTCTCAAGCATTGAAATAATGCATTTATATACAAGTCAAGCCACCCGTGCATGTCAACTGTCAAGTGTCAACACACTGAAAAATCAAAACTCCAATAGGTCTTCCTTAAAACCGATATATCCGATAAGTTGTGAGTATGATTTATTTACAACGATCTTAAACGAGAATTGTACTCATATAGTGAAGAAACTCGATAGTCCACATGTGAGTGTTTGTCCCACATTGATAAAAGAGGAGAAG
>JAYMSF010002520.1:0-10187 GCA_036897335.1 Silene vulgaris
CACACGGGAATTGTTTTGAATAAAAAAAATTAAAAAAAAAGGAGAAAAAGTGAGAAAAAAAAAAAAAAAATTAGGGGGTTTTTTTTTTTTTTTTTTTTTTTTGGAGTAGGAGTAGTGGAGTGTCAATCACAAATTCTTGTTTTAGACGACTTAACCACAATGGTATAAGCGGTTTTACAGCTTATGGTAACAAAATGATCACATTTAACTATAAAATGGTGACAAAATCCCGTCTTATTATTTCAAACCAAAAAGGCATGTCTGTCTGAAGCAAGACTAACTGAGAAAGAATTGCTAATCCTGTGTACTGAGTGTGTAGTGTGGATTCGTAATGGAGTCTGTGACCACAAACGTAAGGATACCAAGTACACTAGACAAAAACTTATTAAAAGACCAACAATACCCGATCCGATTATATCTCCGTTAAAACTGAGGAGGAAGCCATGGCCGGAGCTCTGAGTTTCACTCCAATTCCGTCACTAAAGCCACAGTATTTCCGTAAAATGCCGAAAGTTGGAGTTAGAATTAAAGCGTCACAAACACTTGATTCTAGTATTTCCAAAGATGACTCAGCTACCAAACCTACCTTTTCTCCCCCGCCCAATTTCAAGCCACCGACTCCTAAACGGTTCGGAATTAGACCCGATAGGACTCTTGATATTCTTGGCGCTTCGCTTTCTCTCTTGTTTCGCCTCGGCACCGGCGTCTTTGTCAACGGGTGGGTATACTTTCTTCTTTTTATTTCTTAATCAATTACTCCCTCCGTCCCAATTATTTGTTTACGTTTTTATTGTTTGTGAGCGGTATTTTAATTAAAGGCAAACAAATGATCGGGATAGATGAGTAACAGTTGCTAAATTAGGTAGTACTGCCTATTACACTGTTTCTCTAGAGCATCAAGGATTCCTGTAAATTACAGGGTAAGGAGAGTCGGATGTGCTCAGTCTTATACAATTACTCTAGCGCGTAAATTGCAGGGTAAGGAGAGTCGGATTTACTAGTACACCTGTCTTATACTCGTGTTAGCCACACAGAGGGTTTGTCTCTAGATGATCCAAAATGAGTGGCTGGAACGAAACCGCTACTTCACCAGGGGAGGCAATTTTGTTACTTTCTACGGTAACAAGTGTGATAGTTTTGATGATAAATATGCTGTGGCAAAAGGGAAGAAACGAATAGCTTGGTTAGCTACTAGCTAGAGTCTTGTCATTAAGATGATTTAATGCTTTCGAGTAACAAGTTTTCGTGTATATCACACGATCAGAGTTCAAGTGTGTCTTAGATAAATACAAGAAATTTAGAAGCACCAGGTTGCATGAAGCAAACCAAAACTTTTGATTGAATTGAGAGAACCGGAGGGAAAAGAAATGGTTGAGTCCCCCCTTTGGATGATAAAGCCACTACTGGTAATGAGTGAGGGAAGACAGCTTGATTCCAGTAACCTGTCAAGAAAGAGCATTTTCCTTTCAAATCTTTCCAAACTTTGGACGGATTTGGTTTATACATAGGGGAAGGGAAAATGCCTCTTCAAAATTCTAATATTCTCTTTCTCTGCCATTTATACGTGTAATGGTTTTCTAAGCGACAAATTTTGGGTCACTCCTCCATCACCCCTTCCCGACCCTTCTATTCTTTATTCCTGTGAAATAGCATGGCATATAAAGATTTTGGAATAGGATATTCGAGACTCCTCACTTGTAGGGTTTTATTATCTTGAACACAAGTTGGTAGTAAGATAGTAAGATGTGCTCTTACTGGAGTCCTGGTTTTTGACAGGTATTCAGCATCTTTTGTGTCAAAGGAGGATATTCCGTCTGGCCAATATGCTCTAGAATTTGCTGGTAATTTATTCTTCAGCTGTCAATGTCTGTCGGATTTTCCATCTTCTCTGGTCTTCCTGTGTGCTTGCTTACTTTGGCCCCTTCCCTTCTACGCGGTTTTCAAGATGATACTTTGATCATATTTTACTCGCATCTATATATCAAGTTTTTTTTTTATAAGAAACTTAATATTGTGAAAGATATTTTGGTAGAAGATGTAAATAGTTTAGTACTCCCTCCATTCAATTTTTTTCTTCCCACTTGTCTAATATATGTGAGGAGTACTTTATTGAAGTGGGAAGAGAAAAGTTGAATGGAGGGAGTATCATATTAAATTTTTCTTATATATTTTAGCATATAGACAGTCAAATTTGACCTTTTTTATTATACAGAGGGAGTATATTATTTAATATTTTGTGGACATAGCGGAAGGCTGCATATATCTTAGACCTTCCTGAATTGAAATTCACTAGAAGACTGATAAAGTTTTGCCGGGGTTGAGAATTGAGATATTTTTCTTATGGTTCTATGATTATTATCTTATTTAAGTTCTTTCCATTATTTTTGATGGCAACCGTGTCACATTTCGGTATCATGAGTGTACTTTAAATATGAGGTTCAAGTTTGTACTTCAAAATTACACCATACAATATTGTTAATTTCAAGTTAGCTATTGTTCTTGAATGCCTCTGCTCATTGATGTTTGAATTTGTTCCTAATTACTTGTATTAGGTTTGACGGTGAAGGAGAGCTCAAAGTTAGGTCCACGTCCTGAAAAACCCATTGAAATATATGAGTTTGAAAGGTACAGAAGATGGAACTCATTTTCTCTCTTTCTTGGTTTCAGCATACAGCAGTTTCTTGCTTTATTTTCGTCATTTTTACCTTGCATATGACTAACCACAGTAATTCTTGGCATGTTGCTCATGGCTTGCAATGGACATGAATACCTCAGTTGCCCGTTCTGCAGAAAGGTACTTGAACTCGTACCAATCATTCTATATTTCTATATCATTCTGATGTCTAATATGCATGACACACTTAATAACCAAGCTTTATAAATGACTGTTTTATAGTTCTCCTTCTTCTTCTTCTGATGTATGTGAATGCTGTTCATTAATTTGATTTAGTTGCATATAAATTGTTTCTTTTGTTTTCTATTTTCCACTCCTTCTGTCATCATTTGTTAATTGACGCTTCAATATGAAACCAGGTCAGAGAAATTGTATCAGTGTTGGATATTGATGTCCTGTACTATCCTTGTCCTAGAAATGGTCCAAATTTTCGTCCAAGAGCTTCTCAGATTGGTGGAAAGAAGCAGTTTCCTTACATGGTTTGGCAGCACCACTAGTCCTTTGTCAGTTATTTAATCTACATGATCTGCATTCATTGTTCTTCGTTTCTTCTCACTGAAATTGGTTTTTATTGTGGGAGTTTATTCTAATTGTAATTTTCTTTGATTGAGTATATCTTGGTCCCGTATCTGTAGGCTGTCAGATATCTGATTTCTTGCTGAGGTTCTATTATTATAGTTAAATTTAGACCTCATAAATAGTTATAAAAATTTTGTGCTAGTTTTGGCTAACGGGTGAAGTCCACCGGAAAAGATAATTAGTATAAGCAGTGTACTAACTATGTAAAGTTCCCTTTTCCTGTCAAAGGCCATGCCTTTAGTGGGCTCTAGATAAGCAGAGTGTTGTGAGTTGTGACATCACTTGAGAGCTGAGACTTGTTGAACTGGTCGTCGATCAAGTGGATGCAGTTTATGCCAGTTCTCTTCAAATCGTTGAGTCTTCATTCTATTTTTTTCTAGTAATATTAGGTGGAGGCTTTGTATCTTAATTCAATTCTATATTCAGATAGTTTTGTTTGTTTTATATCTCTTGTGGGTCCAATTAGTTTTTTCGAGTTAGGCTATTTTGACACCCATATCTACAGGTTGCGCCAATCAACTTCGATTCCACCTTTCATAGCTTATAGACTCCCTGCATGATATCCTGTTAGAATATAAGGGCTGATAAGAGTAAGGCCTGATAAGAGTAATTGAATGCAGGTAGATCCAAACACCGGTGTTGCAATGTATGAATCAGATGACATTATCAAGTACTTGGTTAACAAATATGGTGTGTGACTTCCTGCTGATTCTATGTATTTAAATTTCCATCACACCAAGATTAAATCTGTTAGCTGAAATTTTATGTTCACAGGGGTGTCCTTTTTTGTTCCATTGTTTTGAAGGATTTATTACGTTCTCCATCATAATGGTTGTTTGAATACTTTTAATAATCACAGAAGTATAAGAAATTAAAAGCAATATGAAAACCTTAATGCGAATACAAAATTAAATGTGTATTCATTTCTCAATATTTCATCCTTTAAAACCTAGAAAGGTCAATAGGCATCTTCAGGCAGCATGTATTTCAAATTTGGAGATGATTAAGCATGCAAGGGTGAAGGAATTAGAAAGGAAGTTCTAGAATGTATTTGTATTAATTTATGAATGATCGGAGGGCTGAGGCATACACTGACAGTTGGAAAACTATGTCTGGGATATTCCTTTGCTTTAGGTGTAGTATTGAACTGTTGGGATGTTCTTGTCTTGGAATACAAATGTTCAACTTACTTAAAAATAAGATTCCTACTACCATCTCTTGTTAATAGTTTTCCTTGCACCTGAAAGCATTTGTTTATGTGGATTTGTATTTTTCACCCTTAGTGTGTATTTATGTTATTGTCCCCATTAGTAGTTCACATATCAAATCAAACATCTCTTCCTTCATCAACAAAAGCAACTTGTCAAAACTTTGACCTACTAGAAAAGCATATATTTGCAGAATCAGAGAATTGGGAAATGTTCCATGAGGGGATAAGAATGATCGAGAGCGTTATGGGTTTAGTTGACGCTTAATGAAAGCATGGGTTTGGGTATGGCCAAGCGGAGGGATAAATTTCGTGTGAATGGTTGTGCTTGAGTAAGTATAGTTTTCATCAAATCTCTTCCTTTGCCCTTGACTTTCTCCTTTCTTACTCTCTCTGTTTGTTTGACTCTGTTTGTGAATCTCTTAACTTTCATTTGCTATTTTATCTGATGTAACTGCTATTTAGGTCTTGAAATTCCATCAAGTGTTCATGTTAGCTAAACCCCTTGTTTTTTTGGCCTTGACTCAATTAGGAAATCACAATAACCTTATGCCCTTATCTTCTCTAGTTTCAACTGTAAATATCCGTTGCTTCAACGGAAAGGTGATATAGAATTGTCTAATAAACCTTTTAGTAAAGGCACTTCGCTAAGATGATATCATGATCTCTTGTTCAGTGCGTAAATGTCTCTTCCATCTATAATGTTATAGCTACAAGTACATTACTCACTCAGGATTCTGGACATGTTCCTGATTTTAATGTTTCTTTTACAGGTGATGGTCAAGTCCCTCTCTTGTTGTCATTAGGTCTACTAACGGTTAGTATATGGTTTATATGGGAAATATCCCCTGGTAATTGAGCAGTTGCTGTTATTTAAGTGCCTCAATTGCTGGTTCATTTGATAATGTGGTCTTTTGCAGACTCTGACGGAAGGTTTTGCTATGATTGGGCGTATGGGCCGGGTTAGTTGATTTCAGTAATCCTTAATTCCTAATTACAAAGTATTCGATCTTTTTTTTACTGAATTTTTTTTTTTCTTTCATCTTTTCAATATTTTCAGGGGTCATCTTATACACCTGCAAAAATGCCTCCAGAGCCACTTACCCTATGGGCATATGAGGTTGGAATTATCAGAGATTAATCGTCTTGCCTCCTTTTTGTTGTCTTAAATCAGAGTCTAAACTATGTTATATATCACTTCAGGGTTCCCCCTTCTGCAAAGTTGTACGTGAGGTACTCGTAGAGTTGGAGTTGCCACACATCCAACGCAGGTACTCCTATATTTACTAGATTCGTTGCAAAAAAAATACTTCTATGATTTATAGTCATATACTGTATATGGGAAAAAATGGTTAAAGATTGAATGGAGCTCTGAAAAATGTGAGATCGACTTATGTAAAAGGAGTACATGATGTACATCACTTTTCATCCATATCTTTGTGTTTTACTCTCTGTACTTTTAATACACCAATACAAGTGCTGAAGATAGCAATTTATGTTTTTATATTCTGGTGCTTATCTGTATGGCTGAATAATTGAATATGTTTGATTGACATATCGAGGCTGCCTTCTCTTTCTTTTTGTGGTGACAGACTTCCAGAGTGTCTGTGTCAGTCATTATCCTACTAAGGTATCAGACTACCACTTTATTTCAAGAACAAATGAGGTCAAGATATACATAATCTTTACCCCTAAGTAGTTCAGACTCGAGACTATTTTTTGCTTTTGTTTGAATGATGCACAAAATCTTGTACATGACAAATTCCTATGGGATTTTGCAATAAAGGTTGGAATTTAAGTTGAAAGGGTGGGGTTTTAAGATTAGGTTTGAGTTTTTGACCTCTTTAATAGTTGGTTATTACGATATCTGAAACTCTATTCTTTTGTCTTGAAATCTAGTACTCCATGTTTTTTACGAACATATCAGGTTCGGTCATAACTTTATGGCTTCGCAAATATTACATATAAATCAGACAGTGCTTCATTTGCGAAGCACAACTGTTATTTTAGTTTCGGAACTTATGTTTTTTCCAGCCGTGTGTTCTTTTCCCAATCATCTTTAATATAATGTTATTACTTATTTGGGTTTGCTAATCTCTGAGATTCCTACTTTGCAGCTGTGCACGTGGCAGCCCTAAAAGACAGGAACTTTTTGCAAGAGTTGGTAATTTTCAGGTAATATTACCGATATTTTTGTTCACCGTCTTTCTTTCTTGTGTGTGAAATCACAGTATTAACAGTAGTCTACACAGGTGCCTTATTTGGAAGATCCAAATACTGGAGTGCAAATGTTTGAAAGTGCAGACATTGTGGATTACCTAAAAGCAACATATGCTCTTTAGCAGTTTAGCCACCTCGCAATCTATGTTCTCAGGTTCTGGGTAATATGTTATCGACAAAATTACCTACTACAATGCATAGGCGCTATTGTTAGGTTTATGAGCTTTGTTAAGGCGTATCAATAAATAATTAGCTGGAAAATCATGTATTCGTATGTAATTATCAATATCAAAGTTTGACGATGTCATACACGAACAAATGTATCTTTGTATCATTGATGGTATATAGCTGGAGCATTCGTAAAGAGTAACTGAATAGTTGCATCTTATACTTGTAATGGAGATCCTCTCAATAAATAGCATAAGGAGCCATTTTTTTAAATTCTTTTTCACTTAGAAGCCTTGACGGGTTCCAATGGGTTAAAGGTCTCATTATTCTCGAAAAAAAAATCATTTTGGTCATCAGGTAACCAGTAACCACCGATGTGTTAACAACACAAAGGTATAGAAGACTGCTTACCATCCCCTTATCCCACAGTAGGCGGGCTACAAGCTCCACTCTGCTGAGATATGTGTGCGAAGCAGCAGAGGAGGAAGGGTGAGGAGGTATTGCGCCTTTCATGACTAGCTAGCAGCCATGGGGCCGCTTGAGGATGGGATTAACACTCTTTCGAACACAAGTATTACATTCCAAAATAACTTTTACTCCGACATCTTTCCCCTTGGCATGAACCTCCTTTTTTATTTTTGGGATTTTTAATTCGCCTCACCTGCTTTGTGGCTTTCCTCAAAACCCCCGCAATTAGAGGAGCACTTAGGCGCTGAGGTAATGTTGTTGTAAGCTTTGACAGGTGAAGTACTGAGCTGATGAGTAAGGTTGAGTCAAATACAGTAGTCCTCCAAAGAAGGTTTTGAATTCTGATGAACAAAGAAGGGTCGGGCCGCGTTATCTACAAACTGTAGACTTTCAAGTAATGGGAGATACATTAATCGTAGATAATGTACTTTGTTTCTATTTTAATTTTAATGTATTTTTATCATTTAATTTGAGGTGCATAGATATTCAAGGGGAAGGCATAGCTAAATTTAGGGTGGAAATTAAACTGGAAACCAACTAAAATTATAAATGGTTGAGAAAATGATGAAAGCTTAATCACACCACATAAGCTGCAAAAGTAAAGCTGTCTTTCTCCTAAAATTAAGTTTTTCAGGATATTATTATTATTATTATAAGTTGTGAATAAGAAAAGTACAGAAATCTGTGTTATTATATCGATGGCTTCATCGCCTGTTACCCTTGTCGTAATCTTGGGACTGTTTGGCATTGTTGTTGCCTCAGGTATTTTGCCATTTCTTTTGAGTTTTATGTAAACATATATATGAGAATGAGATAATGAGAATGTAGGTAATAAAAATTGATGGTAAATAATGTAGGGAAAGGGAAACAATGGCACGAAGATGAAAGCAAGGAAGGTGCAGTTCCAGAATTCAATTACGGAGCAGTGGATGAATGGGGAAGTAAAGATGCGAGTTTTGCAGCATGCTCAAAGGGTGACAGGCAGTCGCCAATCGATATCAATACCTATGAAGTGGTGGTTGACAACAAATTAGAAGCCCTGGAAAGAGACTATATTGTCAAAAATGCTACTCTGACTACACAAGGCACTGTAATCGAGGTCTTGTTTCCGGGGAGACAAGGAGGCTTGAAGATAAATGGAAAGATATACAAGTTGGCACAGTTCCATTACCATACTCCTTCAGAGCACTTTCTTAATGGCGTCCAGTAAGTGTAGTGTGTTTTCAACTTGTCGAATTTAATTACTAAATTATAATATTATGTTGTTTCGAGAAATGTAACAATCAAGCTAAGAAGCGTGCTGCGTGTTATTATTATATATAAAGATATGCAGCGGAATTGCATCAAGTACACACCGCAAAAGATGGAAGCAGGGCAGTGGTGGCGGTGCTCTTCAAGCATGGTCCTCCGAGTCCTTGTATTAACATGATGATGCCACAACTCAAGGAACTTGCGAAAACCCCGTGTCCAGGCGACCATACAACTTCGACTCCCATCACCCAGTTTCAGTCAACCTTCTTGAGGAAGTGGCCCCGCAATTACTACAGATATTATGGATCTCTCACTACTCCTCCCTGTGACGAGAATGTTCTTTGGAGTGTCCTTACCGAGGTTTGAAATCACCTTTCTCCGTTCTTCCTGAAATTACTATACATTCCTGATGACGAGATTCTAAACTTTGTATATATGTAGGTGAAAACTATTTCAAAAGCACAACTTGATGCTCTCAGACTCCCTCTCTGTGTTGTAAACAAGAACAATGCTCGACCGACTCAACCTCTAAATGGCAGGAAGGTCTTCAAGTATAATCGGAATTAATTAATTCATATTTCTGACGGTACAAGGATAACGCACGGTAACTAATGGATAAAACATGAAATGGAAATAAGAAACTAGCTAGTAGAGCAATAGATAGAGAGAGAATATCTTCTACTGGTGTAATAATTAAACATGTTTCCCTTGGCTTTGTTCATGTACCTGACACGAATCGCGACTCCCTCCTTTTCATGTAATTACTTGTTTAAGGTTAATGCATATGAATACATTTGGTGCGTTTTCAATATCAGATTCGATATTGTAACTTCAATTCACGGCTCAAAAGATTATTTAAGAATCGATCTGTTCAAGAAGTCCAATTATAAATTTAATTTCCGGAACAAATATTTATTTACATAAATTTCGTAATATAAATGTGAATTAATAGCGAAATTGGATTAAGACGATTATTATTAGTAAGTAATTACAAGCGATAATCAAGCTTATCAGCCTTGCAGTCAGCCGCGGAATACAGAGTCTTGGATAAAGCTTCAAGCTGAAGTCCCTTGATATCGAACGGACAGGAATGCATCTCAGGGTACCTGTGAGACCCGCAGTACACCTCTCCGCATCTGCACTCGAAACCTGTCAGTCCTACCCGTTTCTTGCAGGAACCGCACCTGCTCTTTTTCTTGTTCATCGTTGTCACATTGTCGTCGTTGTTGTTGTTGTTGATCGTACTAGGAGGTTGTACTTGTAGTACTACGGTGGCTTGCTTTACGGAATCTCGAAAACACTTAGAACAAAGATTGTGTTGGGTGGGATTCCCATAGAATCCACATCCAGCTGCACAAAGAGGTGGATCATTCATGTTATTCTTCATCTTCTTGATTCTTCTTTGTTACGTTCAACTGTTCAAGTAATACTTCAACGAAATTTATGTAATTTTCGTTTCGGAATATTAGATATATCAACTACGAAGACGATATATATGATTTCGATGAATACTTTTTTATGACGTGTTTATGTGTTTATATAGTGATGGGGCATATTCTGCACCGGCTGACCGGGTCAACATCTTGACCAGAGTCAATGCTCACTGACCTCACGTCACAC
>JAYMSF010002521.1:0-10184 GCA_036897335.1 Silene vulgaris
TTGGATACAATTTCCCACCAAATCTTGCCTATTGTGAAGAGATTTTGACAAGGCTTGGAGGAGGGAAATTGGATCCCTCCAAATCTCTCCCCCTCCATTTCCCTCTATCCCTATTTGCTATCCAAACAAGGGATTTTAAATCCCCTACTTTCCCTCCCTTTCTTTTCCCTCCAATTCCCTCAATCCAAACACACCCTTAAGAGTACAGAGGGTAGGTTCTTACAGGTTCAGGGTATGCATTAACTGCACAAGCTTCAACAGTATTCAACAAGCACTCTCCTGCTCCATGCTGTACCAACATAATGAAAAAGGGAACAAAAATATCAAGATTAAAACTTAAGAGTATAATACAAATTCTTGGTAAAGCGGTTTTACATAAAAAAGTTTGTAAAACGGATTTTTTAATAACTAACTTTTCATTTAAATGGGTGACGAACACGATACCTGACAATGGAAATAACCAGAAGGGTCCAAAGCAGCATTACCCCAAGGAACCAACCTAAGATTAACTATGTTAATGAGGTCATAAGTGAATAGTTTAACCAAATCATGAGCTATGAAATAAGAGCAAAATGGACAAAGTGCCTCATAATACACTGTAAGATCGACTTTCGGAGAAGAGTCGTAAACTTGTGCATAACATGAAGAAAAGGAAGAGTGGTAGTGAAGGAAAATAACGTGGAGTAGAAGAAAGATTTGGAGAGAATGGTGAAGGTGTTGTAGAGAAGCCATTGTTGTTATTCTTGGTGCAATGTTGGAAGTTTTAATGTGCTTTGGGATTGCAAAGAACTACTTGGTTTTGAAGGTAGGAACATAGATGTGCTTTAAATGTATTTCAGAGGTGTTGGGCATTTGGCATAGGCATGGCTCATGAGACATCTACCATGTTTCATTGGGTCACTTGGTCGGTTTATGATGCGTCGGGTTATTTTGTTGTCTTGTTTGGTTGGTTTCATATATTTAGTCCGGTCAAGTTATCATCAAATAACAGGTAATGAAAGTTTGGTACGATTCGTTATCCAATCTGATTTGTATATTAATCCCTATCAAATACAAGTAAATTACTCGAGTAGAAGCCAAAATAGAGCCAAAAACAGATTCAGAAGAAACATGTCATTTCGCATGCTGTGTTGAAATTCGAAACTCTGTTAGAAAATCAAGACACCAAGCAAAATGACATGTTTCTTTTTAACCTCATTTCACCATTTTGCTAGATAAATGTCCTTCGATATTATTATACTTTTCTTTTTTTTTTTTACTTTTCAAACCCCGAAAATCAAGATAAAAAGTACTTCTAGGTGGTTGGGAAAAATTAATGGCGAAATGTGTACTCGGTATAATTTAGTAAAAACCGTGAATGAAATATAGAGTTTCGTGGATGGGACGATCCGTTAGATCCATTCTGTTTGGTGCGCTAACAAAACGAGCTTAGACAACGTATTTTCCCACATATCCATGGGCCAAAAAATATCATGTTAACCCAACTCATATCCGACTTAAACCCGCATTTGATCACTTCTAATGAATAGTAACTCCGATTTGGGATTCTTTTCCTTTTTCACACTTCACCACCTTCAACTAAATCAGCACCCTCATTTCTCTCACAAATACACAACACAATACTTTCCTCTCTCGCCTCGTTACCTTCCTCTCCACGCCATTTCCTTCATTCCTTCATCTTCTCAATTCACGATAATCAGCGTCCGATTAACGAACTTACGAACCAACATTTTCAGTAAATCTCTCACAAATTCATCAATTCAACAAATACTGTACTATTTCACTCGTAATTTGATTAATTTTATTAATTTTTTGTTTATTTTTTGTGTATTTGCAGAGAATTTGAAGAGGAGTGGAGCGAAGTACTATATGCTTCCTCTCAAAAGACCGCTGGAAGGAGCACGTGACGTTGACATGGACGCCGAACAAGTTAACGGCGGAAGCAACAAACCGTCGGAAATTGACGAGGATTTGCACAGTCGTCAGCTCGCCGTGTACGGTCGTGAGACGATGCGTCGTCTTTTCGCTTCGAATGTTCTTGTTTCTGGATTACAAGGCCTCGGTGCTGAAATCGGTAATTTCTTTGATTTCTAAGCGAATTTTCGACCTGTTGATTTCGTTTCGTTTGATTTCGCAACATATTTTTGTATTTGAATTTCATGTTATTGAAATTCTGTGTATTTGATGGATGAAACATTTAGTTTAATTGATTCTTCGTGTTTTGTTGCGATTCGCTTGAGTTGGACAATTAATTTCTTTTGCTTGTTTGCGTTTTGTTGTGGTGAGTTAATGTGAGTAGTATTTTAATCAAATGTAAAGAATCAAATGAATCGGAGGAAGTAGGATTTTTACAGCTTTCGGTATGTGAGGATAGAATCGGAGGAAGTTTAATAATCGTTAATAGTCTGTATTTTGTTATGGCTTCATTAGAGTATGTTATTTTGTTTTAGGCGATACTGTTTGTCAGACGAGAGTAGTATCTTTGATTCTGCGGAGTTGTGACTTGTGATGATAGAAACAACAAATGGATACTAGGTTCAGCTATTCAGTTATGTAGTTTGGTATCAGAATGTATGGTGAACTGATGTGTTTCAACTCACTTCTAGAGTTCTAGGTTTCTCAAGTTGGAACATCTTACGGAAGTGATTGGACGATTGTTTTCGTTGTTTTGTTGTTTATTTTTGAGTGTCCGTGTCTTTGGTGTATGATAGTGTGCTATGCATGTACTCATGTAGGAGTTTTTAGTTATACAGAGTAGCTAGCTATTGTGACACATGTGAAATGGTCTGAAAAAACTTGCAGGGTTTGAATTGAGAATGAAGGGCTCATCGCTTAGAAATTTATCACGTGTAAGTTGAAGTCGAATAAAATAGTGCTACCGTCAATTTTTAGTCTGGTTGTGGAAGATTGAAGGTGAATAAAATAGTTTTAAGTTCATCACTTAGAAATTAAGATGCATATAGGAGTTTTTTTTTGTTATACAGGGTAGATAACTCATTACTCATGTAAGCTACTATGGTATAGTACGGTGGCGTATTGTCCTGTTGAAAATAAGTCAGGGTTAGCAGGATTTTTATGCTGGTTGGTACTTCTTGGCATCTTCTCTGATCTTTGCGAGTTTACTGAATAACTGAGTCATTTCAGGGACTGTTCTAAATTTGAATTCTAAAGTTAGAGATGATTTCTATGGTGAAGTGTTGTATAATATCTATTCAAAACCAGGGTTGCCTAATTCCATAAGTATAGGTAACATCAAATACATGACACACACTTTAATAGAGCATCTGATACATTGATTTTAATCATACACTGTTATACAAATACTTGTGAACAAGTTTGTTATTTGCAGTTTTGAGCAAATGCATTAAACCAAAATTTTGTGTGTGTCCCGATTGTTGAAATGGAAGCAGTCTGTTGTTTTTTATTTGATCTTCATTGAGTTATATAAATGATTTGATTCATGGATCAGTATTCTAGGGTGGTGAAGTCTAGAATTTGTGTATGATTTCTGTGTTGTTTCAGGTGTTTGCTGTTGAAATATATTGGCTATCGGCTTGTTGGATTTCATTTAACTATTTTAAAGTGGCTGTTAATGTTAATTAGCTTGCTACACGAGTTCTACTGTCCTCTATTTGAATACTTCTGTGGCGAAGTACTGTGAAGCACTTTATAAAAATCTGATTATTGTATGGAACCAAGTTGTAGTTCATATAGTTAATTAGCTTCTGTTTGGCTGCTCCATTTATTTTCTGAAGATCAGCATGGGGCTATGAAATATTGACTGGTCCATTTTTACTTACAATGTTGTTTCTTAGAAAATGGAAACTATGTTTAAAAAAAAAAACAATCTACTGATTCTGAACTTCTGTTTAGGTGAACTATGAACTGCTATTCACATTTCACAGTATTCATTATCGGCTAGTATATGAGTTATTAATGCCGTGCTTCTTGAAATTTGCAGCAAAGAATCTTATCCTTGCTGGAGTTAAGTCTGTGACATTGCATGATGAAGGAGTTGTAGAACTGTGGGATTTGTCCAGCAACTTCATATTTTCAGAGGAAGATGTAGGAAAGAATCGTGCTCGGGTGTCTCTTCAGAAGCTACAAGAACTGAATAATTCTGTAGCAGTTTCTACATTAACCACTGAGTTGACCAAAGAAATGCTTGCTGAATTTCAGGTTAACTGTTAACTATACTAAACTGTGTGCTCACCGTGTATTTACTTGTGCAGAATGCTATTTGACTGTTCTGGTCTATGAGATGAACAGTAATTTGGTATTACTTGCTACTGTAGTACTGTACTACATTAGTCATTGTTAGAAGTTATCAAGAGAACAGAAACGTTATTGACTTACTGGAGAAAATTATAATTACTACAACCGTCCAGTCTTGGAATATTACAAATAGGAGGCTTGTGATTTTACATGATTTTAACAAGTTTCCTGTAAGTTAGAGTTTTGAGTAACTTAATTCAAGTTATTAGCTAATCTGAAAAGAAATAGTATGTGAAGAAGATGAAAGGTTGTAGTGTTCACTAACATATCTCCAGAAGGAAGCTAAACCACAAATTTTTACAACTTTGTAATGCTCTGCGCCTTTTCATTGTACTTCCTCTATTACAACCCCCCCCTTCCCCTTTTTTTAGTATGTTCTTGTATTTACATTTTCCTCTTCTACCTTGGTTATTTTTGAAACAACTGCCAAAATAGATAGATTTGATGATCTGATCCTCATGTAGATAATTATTACGTAGTGTATATGTAGTCCAGATCTAGAAATAACTGTCCTTCTACACTCGTTATTGCAGGCTGTCGTGTTCACTAATATTAGCTTGGATAAAGCAGTTGACTTTGATGAATATTGCCGCAACCATCAGCCTCCAATTGCTTTCATCAAGGCTGAAGTTCGTGGCCTATTTGGTAGTATCTTCTGCGACTTTGGTCCTGAGTTTACCGTTGTTGATGTGGTTGGTAACGATCCATACACAGGAATAATTGCATCCATCAGTAATGACAACCCCGCTCTTATTACTTGTGTGGATGATGAGAGGCTTGAGTTTCAAGATGGCGATCTTGTCGTGTTCTCAGAAGTGTGTGGTATGACCGAATTAAACGACGGGAAGCCTAGAAAGGTTAAGAGTGCTCGGCCTTATTCTTTCACTCTTGATGAAGATACTACTAATTTTACCCCATATGAGAAAGGTGGTATCGTAACCCAGGTGAAACAGCCAAAGGTGTTGAATTTTAGATCATTACGTGAAGCACTAACAGACCCTGGTGATTTTCCGCTAACTGACTTTGCCAAGTTCGACAGGCCATCTCTACTTCATCTATCTTTCCAGGCATTGGACAAGTTTGTGTCAGAATTGGGTAGATTTCCTTTGGCTGGATCTGAGCAGGATGCAAAAAAACTAATGTCTTTTGTTTCCGAAATTAATGATAGTTCATCTGATGGGCGAGTTGAAGATATTGATCAGAAGGTTCTTCGTCACTTCGCTTTTGGTGCAAAGGCTGTTTTGAACCCAATGGCTGCAATGTTCGGTGGCATTGTTGGCCAAGAAGTTATAAAGGCATGCTCTGGGAAGTTCCACCCACTCTTCCAGGTAAATCTTCTAAATGATCTTGCTTGTGAGTGAAGTCAGAATCGCTGTAGAGATCGTTGGAGTACCAGTCATTGTTCATGACGAGATATTCTTTTGAATTATTTGCAATTATCTCAGGTCTCTGTGTGCGTATCTTTTCCCCTTTACAATGTTTCCCTCGCACTTAATGTTGTTCAGCACATCAACTTATGTTGCTGGTCATAGCTTCTCTGCCCAAAAAAATACCGATATCTATTGTACTCCGTAATAGATTATCAGACACTGGTCGATTTCATCATCCACGAAATTCTCTGATTTGCAGATTGCTGGTGTTTTCTTCTGGATCCATTTTTTTTCCTGGCAAGTGACAATTTATAAGACCAAATACCAAACTCATTACCTCCATTAATAGTTACTAGCCTCACTCTCCCTTGCTTCCGAATGTTGTTGGTCGTACAGTTGTACTATAACAACAGGCTTTCATAGTAGATTCCTCGTTTTTTTTAGTGGTTAGCTTTGATATTTGTTCCCTACCTGTGGCTATTTCACAAATTGTTGCTTTCCTTTTCGATTCCCATGTCCCTTTTGGAGAAATATACTCGTGACAATTCTCTTAATTTCAACATTTCTGAATCATTGCAGTTTTTCTACTTTGACTCTGTGGAATCCCTTCCAACAGAGCCACTAGATCCAAGTGACCTAAAACCTTTGAATTGTCGTTATGATGCCCAAATTTCTGTTTTTGGAGCCAAGCTTCAGAAAAAGCTCGAGGAGGCAAAATTGTTTGTCGTCGGGTCTGGTGCTCTGGGTTGTGAATTCCTAAAAAATCTTGCTTTGATGGGAGTTTCTTGTGGAAGTGAAGGGAAGTTGACTATTACTGATGATGATGTCATAGAGAAGAGTAACCTTACCAGACAATTTCTTTTCCGCGATTGGAATATTGGGCAGTCAAAGTCATCTGTTGCTGCTACTGCAGCTGCTTCAATGAATCCCCGCCTTCGTATTGAGGTTCTTCAAAATCGTGCAAGCCCCGAGACTGAGAATGTTTTTGATGACACATTTTGGGAGAATCTCAGTGTTGTAATCAATGCACTTGATAACGTCAATGGTAGGCTCTACATTGATCAGAGGTGTTTATATTTCCAAAAGCCTCTTCTGGAGTCTGGAACCCTTGGTGCTAAGTGCAATACTCAAATGGTCATACCTCATCTGACTGAAAACTATGGGGCTTCACGTGATCCACCTGAGAAACAAGCACCCATGTGTACTTTACACTCTTTTCCACACAGTATTGACCATTGCTTGACATGGGCACGCTCAGAGTTTGAGGGACTCCTTGAAAAGACGCCTGCTGAAGTAAATGCCTATCTGAGCAACCCTGGTGAATATGCAGCTGCCATGATAAAAGCTGGTGATGCACAGGCTAGGGATACCCTTGAGCGTGTTATTGAGTGCCTTGACACAGAGAAATGTGAAACATTCCAGGATTGCATCACATGGGCTCGGCTAAGGTACTTTTTAGAGTTGTAGGAATTTTGGTCAATTGATGAGTGTTTTATCATATATGGCTTTTGATATTTTATTTCTAGTAAAACTAGTTTGTCCACCTGTCTAGGTTTGAAGACTATTTCTCCAACCGTGTAAGGCAGTTGACATTTACATTTCCTGAGGATGCTGTGACTAGTTCTGGTGCACCATTCTGGTCAGCTCCAAAACGTTTCCCGCGCCCATTGCAGTTCTCTGTTGATGACCAGAGTCACCTCCTCTTTGTGACTGCAGCATCTATACTGCGTGCCGACACATTTGGTATCCCTATACCTGACTGCGTGAAATCACCACAAAAAATGATGGATGCCATTGGTAGAGTGATTGTTCCTGATTTTAAACCAAAGAAAGATGTGAAGATAGTTACTGACGAAAAAGAAACAAGCCTCAGTGCTTCAATAGACGATGGTGAGGTGATTGAAAAACTAGTTGCCAGGTTAGAAAATTGCAGGAAACAACTTTCTAAAGGCTACAAGATGTGTCTTGTACAATTTGAGAAGGTATGCATTATTTAATCTCCGTTGGTTACAAGATTGCGAATCTGTTTAATGAATATTAAGCCTCTCTGTCATATTCTGTACGACATGTCTACATGCGTGTTGCCACGAGTATATTCTATAAAGAGACTATATTTCAGCAATTGCGTTACCTTAGTAGATTTTGGTACAACTTATTCTGTATGTTGTTTCTGGATGACGCATATAATGCGCAGCAAATACTGATTGTTTCCCATCATATTACAATGCCAAGGAATAGTGATTCTTTGGCTGCATTAAGAATCGGAATAAGCATTTGTTGTCGACCATTATGAGTTCTTTGCAGATAATTTAATCCCTGTCTTTGAATACTAGGTCTCTATATTGAGGTGTCCATCAATACTTATTACTTGGAATCGTTCCATTTTTTTCTTACATTACTTGGGTCGTTAGGTTTTCCGTACTGTGAGTCTGTGACTGCGCACATTTTGTGAACTGTCATTTCCTTCCAATAATTGTTTATGTTCTTTAATTTTGTGCAAAAAATATGTGGTTTTGATTGTGATTTCCTTCCAATACGTGTGGTTATGTTCTTTAATTTTGTGCAAATCATCTCCTTCCAATATTTTATTGCTCCGTATCAGACAAGACAAATATCGTTTTTTAATAACTTGAATGATGTATTACCAATACATGTGGTTTGATTGTGATTGCTTATGGCAATTTTTCCAGGATGATGATACAAACTACCACATGGATATGATTGCCGGACTTGCCAACATGAGGGCGAGAAACTACAGTATCCCTGAAGTTGACAAACTGAAGGCCAAGTTCATTGCCGGGAGGATTATACCGGCCATTGCAACATCCACTGCTATGGCTACAGGTTTAGCCTGTCTTGAGCTCTACAAAGTCTTGGATGGAGGACACGACGTGGAGGCTTACCGCAACGCTTTTGCCAATCTGGCACACCCTCTCTTCTCAATGAACGAGCCACTCCCACCAACAGTGATCAACCACGGAGATATGAGCTGGACAGTTTGGGACATTTGGACCCTGAAGAACAATCCAACATTGAAAGAGCTTCTGGATTGGCTCCGAAACAAAGGGCTTAATGCTTACAGTGTCTCGTATGGCAGTTGCTTGCTGTATGATAGCATGTTTCTGAGACACAGAGACAGAATGGACAAGAAGCTGGTTGATCTTGCTAGGGATGTTGCTAAAGCGGAGTTCCCGACTAATCGTAGGCATTTTGAGGTTGTGGTTGCTTGCAAAGATGACGAGGACGATGATGTCTATATTCCTCAGGTCTCAGTTTACTTCAAGTAGTTGCATTTCATGCACTCCGTACCGGGGCAAGGACCTTTGAACAGAACTAATAGAAGTAACAATCATGTAGTTTCTGTGAGGTCGTTAGCAATCATAACTTTCAGATAATATGTCCTGAGTTTTCCATTTTTGCCATTGCTTTACCACTGGTTAGGTTGATATCTCTGATTCACGGTGCTCATCAGAGCCAACTCGACACTTTTTAAGTGTTATGAACTCTTGTTCTTCATTCATGACCAGATGTAGCCTGAAACATTTATGACCAGGTCTGGGTCAGGGGTTGAGCATATGTTGACTCAATCTTGACTCGAATCTAACAAGAGTTGTATTGACTTGACTTGTTGTCTGACCAATATTCTGACCTGGCCGAAATTGTTCACATGTTCTGCCGGTCCGCCCATTGAACCATGCAGCTATACTTGTTCGACCAGCAAAATTAGCCAGGTTCATGCAACACATTTCCGAAAATTTATAAAGGTTTTTGACTCGTGTCAAGCTCAAGCGTGCATCCACCAACCACAACATGCTCATTGTGTCCGACACCCACGGCCACCTGATCCCATCGCCCTCAAATTCAACACTCCCACAATATCCTCCTTAGTCACCGACCACAATATAATATCCTCGTTGAATTATATACATTCTTCTACAACGATCTTTATAAATTACTGGTATGAGCATGTCGCCGAGTTCCAATTCCTTGTTAGTTGTAAACGAGTAGAAAACATTTGGGGCTGTGTTATGCAAGTCATTTAACCTTGGGAGACGTAGTTTACCCAAATAAAATGAATACATCTAAACAAATTAGCCATCTTTTTAGAAGTATTGCACGGGTTGGCGGGCCGGTAAGAAAACATGGGTCATTGACGGGCCAGGTACGGGTCAACCCACAAATTTGACCAGCTCTAGTTTATCCCTCCCATCCACACCAATGATATTATGAATCCACTTTTCTCCTCACAAAAAGTGGGTCAATGTTACTATTGTTGTGGATCAGAGGGAGTAGTAGGATAGTGATACGGCGCCACCATGCACCCTCTATTATTGGGACTTAAATTTGACGTACGATTTTAGTTTTGTAGTGTATTTGATATTAAATTTAAATATTTGAGACTTAAATTTAACGTTGACTATAACTAATTCTCATTTCCCAATTAAACTCATCTTCTAATCGACCACCTTCTAACATTTTATTCTCCGTCTAAAGTATAACATGTTTAGGCACGTGTCCACGAGAGTCGGGTGTCCGAGT
>JAYMSF010002522.1:0-10183 GCA_036897335.1 Silene vulgaris
AATACACAAGTAAATTACAATAATATCCCGGGTGTCGCTCAATTTGAGTAACACCCGGTGTCGCCATAGCATTTTCCGTATGGGGATGGAAATATGATAGAAACCTAATATTATACACAAACGTAAATAAATGATTGACACGGATTGAGTGATTCGTTTCTTCATATCTCTATTGCTTTAAATTTCAACTCTTGGATTCATATAGATTAACTTGTTCCTCTCTACTCTTGTAGGGATCAACTATGATTAAAGTCCCTACCTTTTTGCTATAATACAAATTTTGCCATTTCTAAAAGGATTAAGTAATTGTTAACACGGTGATCACTTCTTCACTTTTGTCTTTCCACGGATCATCATTATTTCTAAGTATTTAGGGGTATAGACTACACCATGTATGAAGCAAAAACGCAACCAGGGGCGGATATAGCATATAGCACACGAAGACACTATTTGTAAAGTATTAAATAGGCACTGGAGACTATTTAATGAAACCGTCACCATATGTGACGCTCATGTTATATGTATTTAGTAGACTACGTATATCATGATTGTTTGAACCTCTGTTAGAAGCATCGTGTCATAATGTGAACCCATGCATGATAGTATGTAACACCATCACATGTGATCGCGTCACGTATATTCAGATTATTTCAGAAATATCTTCGGACATTAATTTTTTGTTTTTAACTTCCTTATATAGACTTATAGTCTTAGATGTACTATATGTCATATAAGCATGTCTGAATATTAATACAGTCATGCATAATCTTATTTTCCGTAACTTAGCATGTTCATAAGTCAAGATCATGTTTGTTGTGTGTTCAATGAATTCAATTATCTTTGTTAGAGCATCGATCAGTAGTGTTGTTTCAAAGCATGACAATCGTACCTAAAAGTTGCTGACTAGCTACAACGAGTTGATATAATAGAAGTCGGCGGATACATAAAACCTTTTTTTATAATTCGTGGAATTCACATGAAACTATATTAGAATTAGACATTTATGTTGGTTGCAGAAAATTTGAGAGCAAGTTTGTTAGTTTGTTTTGTAGAGGAAGGATAGGGAAAATGGTAGTAGGTCGGAAATTTCTCCGTACATTACAATGTTACATAACATTAGTATTGTATGTTACTAAAAATGTAAAGTTAAAGACAAAAACATGGAATGAAGGGTGGGTGTACTTTATGCCTAGTTAATAAGGGACGGTTTGTAATTGTAAGTGGGCATTGGAGTAGAGACTTGTTTCTATAAAAGTGACACTCGATCTGTCTTATTAATTTCAACATTCTTGTTTCATTCTTTCCTATGCCGCCTTAATTAGACCATTAGACCTCTACTTCTTCTAGTCTCATACATTCACCCAACTTGATTGACAACTATAGGAGCCTTTTACTCATGCTCTATCCAGAATAACTCAAGCTGTCCTATAAAAGTGAAAGCATGCGGCAATATCTTTGACCTTTTTTCTCATCTAAGCTCCAAATTATTAGATTATTAAACAAAATAAGAGTTTTTTTGGTGACCCAAGGGAACACCCGAACACCTTGCAAGCCCGGGGACCAGTTAAGTCATCAAGGTTGCCCTTGATGGCAGGTAATACCGCAGCACTCCCGTGGAGGGAGTCGAACCCGGGACCTCTCAATTCATTGTCATTTTGTAATGCTTTGAGGCACTCCCACGCTCCACTACACTCAAGTCACTTTGGTAACACAAAATTATGTGTGTTTGGTTAGGTTTGGGTGGCAAAACTAGTAGGCTTGACCAAACACTAGATTACAAATTGTTTTGTTGCTAAAAGTGCAAGAGTTAATGCGGAAGAATGTTGCATTCAGGGTGAAGAACGTGCCATCTACCAATGCTGAATTATCAAACAACAACATGCATGTGCCACATTCCCTCTTGTAAAAAGGTCAAAGAGACGGCTTAAACACGTGTATCAATTCTACTTGTTCATCTTAACTACTAAAGTGGGCCATTTATATTCCCTCCGTCGTCTCTTCCCATGTGCAGCCGTTTAACACTATCACTAATTCCGTCGGCGGAGACACTTCCATTTTCATTTGTCCATTTTATGCTAACCTTTCTTGTCTCATCGGTTTAAGTTGCACACTAAATCAAAAACTTTTCTCCAAATGTTTGGATAATGGCCTAATAGGCGTACCTACATAATGAGGTTTCGGGATTAAAGTTACTACCGAGTATATGTGTTTAATTAGAGGTATCTTAAACAACTTAAAATGGAGTACATATGATGAGGTTTTGGGCTTAAAGTTACTATCTGTGTTTAGAGGCATTTTAAACAACTTTAAAATGAAGTATATAATTTGTTTCGGCTAAATCCGTGAATAGTATTTTTCAAAATCGGCATTTTTCAGCAATTTTTGAAACTTGTGAGATTCATTGTCAAACCCATGTTAGTAGGGTCAAAATCCCTTAAAATGATTATCCGATGTTCAGAATCTCTAAATCAATTTAGAACAATGCTATGGAGTTTAAAATCTGCTTCGTTTACTTTTGGTCCATACAGTTTGAGAACTACTCTTTGGATCTAGATATCTATTACAATGCATATCCCCCTTCTAATCTCCAGAGTCATTTTTATATAGCTTAGAGTGAATGTGATACGAATTTCGAAACCATTTATTCCAAAGTCGAGTCGTCCGGAACATCGTGGATAATGTTTTCACAACTCTATTAATAGGTAAAAACGATTATTAAAGATCTCGTTTTACGATAAATTTGTGTAAAACCGTCTTACGCAAATTATTTTGTACATATATACTCCATATAAACAAAAAGACCTTTTTGTGTCCTTTATTAGTAGCTCTATTTTCAAAATGATCCATCGAGGAGATATTAGGTAGTGAAGCTAAGGCGTGATTTGTTTAGCTGATTTTGTGCTAATTAACTACTCCGTATTGGGACGGGAGAATTATGAAGGCAAATTATATTATTGAATCATTTATTTGTGAGTTTGTGACTCATACATAATACATTGACGGGTATATATAACATCTAGATGGATAAAAACATAGAATATCGAAATACTAGAAACCCTAGACAACTTTCCATAGCAGTAATATATTACTTCGTACCATATTGTCCATACACCGTATATCCCTAACAAGAAACAATATCGATATAAGAAACTCGAGTACGTAGCTCTATTATTATTTTGGCCTAAGAATGGATATGATTATATATGATGCAGCGTAATAATGCGTAATTGCATATGATAGGGCGAAAAGTGTATATAGTTGAGATGACAGGTAAAGTGGTTAGCCGTTGCGAATCCTAGGGGTGAAAAGTGGAGCATGTCTTCCTTTTTCGTATCATCTTTACTCTATAGGCCTATCTATAATAATAGTACTTGACCAAGTAAAAATGAGTCAATTATAGCAGCTACACCTACACTATTTTACTTGACCAACTAACAAAATAAAAAGCTTACATACCACTAATTAATGACATGGATATATGAATAAATATTGTGTTGTTGATCGGTTAAGACCCTTGCTTAACTCAATAATGCGCCTTACGTAAGACCGACTTATATCAAGATTTGGATAGAATATCCTACATTTATGCCGTCAATAATTATGTGGATTAAGTCCATGAGATCAAAGAGATCAAATCTTGAAAGTAGAAGATACATTGTACAAGTGTAGAAGCAATAATGAGACGAATAAAAAATTTGATTTTGTAATAAGGCGCTATGTATGTTTAGAATAATTAGTAGTAACTAATGATTGTTTAATTAGTTTAGTCAACATTATTATCTCAAGTTATGGTGTTTATAGTTAGCTAAGAAGTGACGAGGACAAAGGCAATACCAATATAGCATATCCTGCGGACAAGGACGAAAATTCAAGTTGTATACGGCTTTAGCTTGTGTAACGCCATCGCTTCCCATCATTATCATTATTTATTTAATATTTGCTTGGTTAAGCAGTAATTATGCTATAAATAAAAGATTAGCTAGTATACGTATTGAAGCCGGTTGTCGGGAATTAACAAAGTAATGATCGGTTATTGCGATAGATTTCTCCCTTGTCCATCTTCATTGTCTCTATCATAATAAGTTTATCCGGGATTTGTTTCATTTTACACATTCAACAATTGTTAATTCAATTTCTTCCCTTTAATTTACTAAAGCTAGCTAGTAGGAGAGAGTGTTGTTTGTTTCCTCTATGATGATCTTGAATGAAGTGGATTAGATATTTGGAATGTTGTTGAATGGCCCAATCACTTGGACCTTCTAGTAGCCAAGGCCCAACTACTTTATCTGTTTGCAACTTGACCCCTAAGTACAATGTTGACAACAACATCATGGGTGGCGTTGATACCATGCATAATGTTAGCTCATCAATCATCATCTCATGACTCGACTAATACTACTGCATTATATCACAACATCACTCCTGAGTCCTGAGAAAACAAAACTGATACAAATAAAGTGTTGCTCTCGTTTGGTAATTGGTGCCGCCATCACTCCTTCACTCACAAAATCCGCCCCAAGCTTCTCAATCATTACAACAGCCTCCGCTGTCTTTTGCCATGGATCGTAAGCGTCCAATTAACACCTACACTCTTACTTAGGTTTTACAAAAGTATCACATTATTTCCAATTTTGCCCATTATTATACATTTATCTTAATACGCACTATGTATCACTTTTCGGGTCATTTGTAGTCTCCTTGACTATCTTGTGTATATGACTCTGTAAGGTTCAGCTCAATTGGCCCCACAAATGATCCTCGGATGTCGGATCCATAAATATGGCCCATTTTAGTCCTCTTGGTTTCCAAGTATCTTCTGTTTTCCTCTGTTATGGGCGTCATCACAGGAACTCTTCCTACAACTGCCAATCCATACCCTTTTAAGCCCGTGAATTTGGCTGGATTGTTGGTCATTAGCCTCATGGTGCGAACCCCGATGTCCCTCAAAATCTACAAGAGCACAAAAGTGGTACTAAATGCGCCAAAACAAACATAAACATCACCCCATATCTCCGACATTCTCACTTATGATGAGGCAAGAGGGTTGAGTTTTCTACGCCTCTATTTTTTTTGTGTTGAAAATCTCTTTAGACGCGCTTTCAGGTTTCTGACCTTGAAAATTATGTCCTAAATTTTACTTCTATACAACTGTTATTTGATAGGACTATAACATAAAGCTCAGTTTAGTGACTCGTTTTGCTTAATTCCGTTACATCTAAAATCCATGGAGACATACATAACTCACATAAAACGCTTTAGTTATGAGATTCAAATTACCTGGGCACCAATCCCGTATTCTCGAGCATCAGCAGCTAATCCAAGCTCTAGGTTGGCTTCAACAGTATCATGGCCTAGGTCCTGCAAATTATAAGCTTCAAGTTTCTG
The DNA here is from genome assembly GCA_036897335.1 of Silene vulgaris. Classification (NCBI taxonomy): domain Eukaryota; kingdom Viridiplantae; phylum Streptophyta; class Magnoliopsida; order Caryophyllales; family Caryophyllaceae; genus Silene; species Silene vulgaris. The sequence continues at coordinate 5,386 of JAYMSF010002522.1, forward strand.
GCCTAAGCCAATCCCTCGGCCTTCATGACCTCGTAGATAAATGACAACTCCTCTACCCTCTTCCGCTATCAGCTGCATTGCTAAGTCTAGCTGACTCCCACAGTCGCATCGCGCTGAGCCAAACACATCTCCTGTCAAGCACTCTGAGTGAACTCTAACTAGGATATCTTCACCATTTTTAATACTTCCCTGTGAATAAGTAACAAACAATAAGTACTCCGTATTATCCATGTGCGTGCAAGCTTCCAACACAATGAAGAGTCTAAGAAACATATATAGGCAGCATAAGGATTGATAAGTAACTAGATTCTTAAGAACTGAAAACATTAATAATGATTGTACATCCTGACCTTCACTATAGCTACATGCTCCATTCCATCAAGCTTTGATCGATACAAATAAGCTTGGAAGTCACCCCATTTAGTAGGAAGCCTCGATACAGTTGTTCTTTCCACTATTCTTTCCCTTTTTCTTCTATACCTACAACCAAAAAAAACCAATTAAATTAAGCACATGCTTCACTATTAAAACACAAGGAAAAAGGTCTCGTCCTTTGCCCAACACAAACAGTTACCTAATCAAATCAGTGATTGAGATTATCGGAATGCTATGATTTGAAGCAAGCGTTTTTAGAACATTTAAGGACGCGATGGACCCATCATCTTGATCAATGATAGCAGAAAGAACTGAAATAGGTCTGAGACCAGCCAGCATGACCAAATCAACAGAAGCTTCAGTGTGTCCGGCTCTAGTTAGAACCCCACCAGGTCTGTACTTGAGAGGAAAAACATGTCCAGGCTTCCTGAAATCTTCTGGCTTAGATTCTGGTGACGAAAGGGCCACTACTGTTTTAGCCCTATCTGTAGCTGACACCCCTGTAGTTGTGCCTACCCTTGCATCCTACAGTTACACCATTAGATCAGTATTACAGTTATAAATTGTACTTGTAGTAGTTTTTATGAGGGTATCATGTGACAAACAGCAACGGCAATAGCATTGCCTTATTGTCTCAAAGGCTCCCCCCTATGTCAAGGTAAGCAGGATCGGATGTAGGCTGCCTCATTCGGAGACTGTTTAAGGATAACTAGCAATGGAAATTGCGTTGAAATTTGCATCTACTTGACAACACGGAGGATGCAACCAATTTACTTTTATATTTTATTCCATTGTAGTCCATAACATCAAAAGAAAGAGTCTTTGGTTCCACTGGAAACGGAAACATGTTGCCTTTATCTAAATTCGTTCAAGGAGGCGCAAAAATATTGGCAAATCTGAGAACCAAATACAGTATGGCATAATAATATTTATTTATTTATTTATTTACAAGTATGGAGATGACATGTTATGGGAGTCGGAACTCAGAAGACATACGACAGAGATAGTGAAAGTAGGAGCAGATGATTTAGCATCCTCGCAATCGGATGACATAAGAGGTAGCTTCAATCTCTGAAGATCCTCCCCTGTGATGCCCACAGAAACAATGCCTGATCCATACTTGACCATAAAGGCCATTGCTTGTGGAGTTGCCATAGATGCTGCCATCACTAGGTTTCCTTCATCTCCATTTTCATCATCTACAACAATCACAAACTGTCCATATAATAGATTACCGACTGTCTTGCATTGATATAATCACGAAACTGTTGCGTTCATTTCAATGATTACAACACATACTGTCATACAAAGTTACGTACCTTTCCTTGTTTTAAAGCGACAAGAGCTTGGTGAATGGAAGAATAACCCTTAGTAGGGCAATCAGGGTCACCTTGAGCATCACTAACAAAAAAATCAATAGTTTCGGGTGTAATTTGAGCATTCAATGTTGTTAAAGGCACACTCTTTAGCGACCCATTTTGATTAGAGGAAACCTGATGGTCACCATCTAAGTTAGCGTCTGCGGCACAACAACTGAAATTGGAGCACCTTTGTTTAGGATGGACTAACAATGATGATCTAATACTGAAATTCAAATATAACATGAAATCAGTAGACGTTCCAAAATTAAAATCAAAATGAAAGGAGTAATGTGAAACGTACGTACCATAGGCGAAAGGAGAGTGAGTGGGAAATAGGAGAAGTGCAAGGAATGGAGCCCATCTCTGGGTTCAGAGTTAATTAAGAGAGCCAATAGGAGGAGATCCAAACTATTTGCTGCCAAAATCTATGTCTTGTTTATTTATTTGGATTTGGATTTGGATTTTAATTTACAGACAGAATGTATAGCTTTGTACCCAAAAAAATGGGAACCTCTAGTTTTGGATTATCTTATTATTATGTTTGTGGCGTGGAGCTATTCATCAACATAATACACTCAACTCAATGCCCGTCTCTTTCTAATTGTTACGTACTCTCCATCTCTTTATCTACCGCTCGATTTGGTTTTAAAATTAACAACTTACTCGGTAGTCCGTATATATTAGCTACTGACAAACCCAGGCGAGTATGAATTTATATACAGATATACTCCACCAAGTATGATTTGAATACCAGACTTATTGATTTACACCAGGTTACCAACCGTGCATATTTGGTACACTCTAGGCAAAAACCTTCCGAATTTGTAAATAACAAACTTCCCTTGATATTCCTTGTTATTATCTTGGTACTCCTTGCTTGCGCTGTATTACAAAAACTTTCTTGTTTTGGATTCAACAATTAGGTGGTCTGCTGCAAATTATTAAAAGAAAAAAGTGCTTGTTTTGGATTAAAGGATGAGGTCTGCACCAAATTTAGGGTGATGAGTATTATGACAGATTCATAGCTGCTACAATATTGTTAATAGTCACAGCATGTTTAACTAACTACTCGGAATTAGTATTTTGTTATTTATTTATATATTGAGGATTAGGTTTAATTAAGTTCCTAACAAATACACACAAGCAACAGAACTGCTCCACAGCTAGTCAGTCCACTGTCCACCCTTCATCAACTCCATCTTCTTCATCCCCTTTTACTTAATTATATAAACTCCAATGCCATGCAACATTATTCATCACCTATTTACAAGACCAACTTTAGTTAACTAACATTCTTCGCAATATCTACAAATCACCAATGTCTTCCTCTTTCAAAAATCATTTCTTTTCTGTTACATTTGCCCTGCTCATTGCCTTTGCCGCCTCTGCTCGACTCCTCGACCAGACACTCTCCGATGATGTTGTCTCAGCAGGCGGGGCCACTACTGTCTCTGGTGGCGGGGCTGCAGGTACATCCACGGTCTCTGGTGGCAGGGCTGCTGGTACATCGACTGTCTCTGGTATTGGAGCCGCTACTGTTGCCGGTGGTGGGGCCACTGAAGGGGTTCCTGATGGCATGGTACCAAAGGGGGAACACCCTGCTTTGACCTTTTTCATGCATGACATCCTAGGTGGGACCAACCCTTCCGCCAAAGCTATAACCGGCATTGTCACCAACCCTGCAGTTAACGGTCAGGTGCCTTTTGCAAAGCCCAACGGGGCCGTCCTCCCCACGAGTAACGGCCTCCCTCAGAACAATGCCAACAACGGGATTATCAACAATAACAACGTCCCGTTCCTTACCGGGCTTGGCGGGGTCAACCAGAATGTGATGCAGAACAACGGCGGCAGCAACAACAATTTCGTAGGAGGGAACGGGTTCCCTGTGATGAATGGAGCCCAGCTGTCGGCACAGAGCAGCCTACAGCAGCTAATGTTTGGAACCATGATAGCAATAGACGATGAGCTGACGGAGAGCCATGAGCTTGGGTCGGGCATGGTAGGGCGAGCTCAAGGGTACTATGTGTACAGCTCAGTTGATGGAAAGACCCAGTCCATGGCTATCACTGCTATGTTCCAAGAAGGCGGGTATGTCGACAGTATCAACTTGTTTGGGGTCCATCAGACTTCGGTGTCTGAATCTTTAATTGCGGTTATGGGTGGGACGGGGAAGTATGTGAATGCCAAGGGATGTGCACTCGTCAAAACGCTTACCGGTGCTCAACAGCAGACTGATGGCTTGGAGACGGTGCTCCAATTCAATGTCTTTCTAACCGAGTAGTCTGGTTATATTGATACATCATATATGTGTGTAATTGATTTTAGTTGATTCTGTTGCATTGTACAATTTATGTTTTGGAAAATCTTGTTACTGCTACTTTTGTTTAATCGCAAAATGGATTTCGCAACATTTAAAACTTTTCCTCGCTTCTCCAAATTTGAACAACTTGATGGAACCAACGACAAAGATGGTCCCAAAAATTGTTGATCTTGTTTAAACAACTTGAAGTCCATTATGTCCTATTTTTCAAATGTCCTGAAATACCCGCTGATTCTGAGCGAACCGCACAACTTGAACTAGAAAAGGCCAATTATGAAAAACTTAACAAACTGGTTCGTGGTCAATTGCTTAGTCATATGTCTAACCCGATTTTTGATCTTTTTATCACTAACAAATCTGCTAAGTTTATTTGGGAGACTTTGGAAAAGAAATATGGCGTTGATGATGCAGGAAAGAAAAAATATGTGGTTGGAAAGTGGATTAATTTCCAAATGATGGAAGTTCGTCCAATTATGGAACAAGTCCATGAGTACGAAAATAAATTTGGTAGCTGATATTTTGTCCAAAGGATTGAAAATGTGTGAGGTGTTGCAGGCTAATGTTTTGATTGAAAGGCTGCCCAAATCTTGGGATGATACCGCAACCACCTCAAACATAAGAAGAAGGATTTAGCTCTTGAGGAGCTCGTTTGTTGGTCATCTCAAAATTGAGGAGGCTAACAAATTGCAGGAAAAGGAGAAGTTGTCTAATGATGGTTTCATAAAATCTAACCTTGTTGAAT
>JAYMSF010002523.1:0-10182 GCA_036897335.1 Silene vulgaris
TTTTATAACAAACGTAAATATGTCAATTTTACGCATAAATTTTAAAAATTTGATTAAATATAATCGATGTCAAAATTTAGCAAGGTTGACTTGAAAAGGTTAGTGGGGAGTTTGGATTGGATTTGATTGGAGGAAGTATATATCAGGTAAAGGTTATTTTTCACATTTCCTCTGTCACAACCTTGTAACAGTCACAAATGAGAATTGTAAAGATACTATAGAGGTGGCGTGCTGCTACAAAAGGACCTATAGAGATGCGGTCATATACAAATAAAGACAGCCTAAACACAACGGCTTTATACATACACATCAAGTCTTGCTTGTGAAGATCACAAATTATGACTTTTTACAACCTTCTTTTCTTTAACATTACTAAAATCAGTTATGAGTCGTCGTAAGCTTGTGACGATCCAAAGAATTTGTGATACATAATGAGAGGTGGATAACATCACAATGAGAGGTGGATAAGTTCGGTCTGAAGTCTCAATCTGTCTCTGGACAAATTTCTTGGAAGATGGGACTGCAAGTGCCTTCCCAATTCCCATTTCTTCTCCATACCTTTTCTTATCAGCTGCCAATATGGGCCCACTTTCCGGATCATAAGAAAAGGCTTTAGCCCATACTTTAGGCCTATCCAACATATATGAGCTTCTGTTATCAAACTATTCAACTCTCATCTTGCTATTTATCAATTCAGCAGGCAGCTCCTTTCTAAGATTCTAGACCGATGCACACGGCCGCTTCTTCATTTGAATCCGCTTCATCTTCGCTTCAATCTTATTAGTTGCCTCGGTCAAATTCGAATGTGTCTAGGTTGATGAGGGCAACATACATGACAGCTACAGACTCGGCATATTACTTAAAAGAAAATGGTGATGTTAATAGTTAATACTAAAATGACGATATTACAGAACAGAAATGGCGAAGCATTAATATACAGCTACATTCATACAGAAAAAAGCAAGAACACGCTTTTTTACAATCACTCTCACTCACACTCTCTCTGCCTCTATTTGCGGAGCAGGGGGGAGGTTTCTTTAGCAGTTAGAACATCCTCAGAGGAAACCAGTTAATTTAGTCTCCTAAAATATGTACATGTTGTACAAGAGAGACCTGCAGCAGTACTTGCAGGCCTACCTGAATAAGAGGTTCAATCTTGGCAGCTATCAGGTTCTTCTTTTACAGCCTTCATCTGCAACGCAAAAATCCCGGTCATGGAGGATAGAGTAACCTATGTAGGTGCTTTTTCAAACTAACCAATGCTTACCTCCTTGCATAATCCCTCTAGGATTTTGATAATTTCTGAGAATTCAGGCCTCAGATTGGGATCTTGGTGCCAGCATCTCTTTAACAATGCCGCTATCTTTGGATTAGTGTCATTGGGAATTGCAGGTCGGACTCCCTGCAGTTACATTCAACACTATATTATCTAGTTATCTACCATATCTCCTTATTTTACATCACCAAGACGTTTGAGTCCCTACCTTTTGGACGACTCCTACTGCTGCTTGCAACGGGCTCCAGTTTGAATATGGTAGCTTTTCAGATCACAAACATGTTAAGGTTAACCAATGTCACAATTTAACCATCCAATATCAATACAACCTTCTGACATAGGAATTGTGAGAACTGAGAAGCTCGTACTTACTTTTCCAGTGAGAAGCTCCCAGAGCACAATTCCAAAACTAAAGACGTCAGCTTTATGGTCATAAGGTTTATGACTGATGACCTGTATAGTGTATAAAATACAATCATATGAAGCATAGGACAGCAAGTAAATTATGGTTACTGACTACTTGGCATATGACATCTAATGCAAAGGAACACAAGGCCAAAAGAACAAAAAAACAGGGACCAATTTTCTCTTCAACAGTTCGGCATGATGGTGCTCCTCACTGCCACTAAAACTTCTCTGACTTACCTAAGCCAACCGATACAGTCTCTGACTTACCTAGAACTCATCCAGAAGCGAGAGGGAAGAAAACATAGGAGGCATGATTTACATAAAATATCCATCTACAGCGTATATACTCCCTTTTCCTTTCTGCATCTTAACTAAAACCCTGAAAAGTACAACCGACTTTACTCGGCCCAAAACATAAAATGACCAACTTATAACAAAAAGCTGACGGACCCAAATGACTTTAACCAAAATGATTTGACACCAACGACCCCTCTATCATATACTCCGTATATGTTAGTTCTTCACTAATCTAATCTTCTTTGGCTACTAAATAAAATGATAGTGGTCGCTGATCAAGACTATAATTGAAAATATATGAGAATCCGTTATGACAGTTGGACAAGCAATCAACACCCAAATCAGATGGCTAGTACAATAAGGTTCTTCATGAAGCAATTAGGTAAGACTTCTGGTGCTTGAAACAAGATACTTCGGAAAAAATGTGACTAAGGAAAATGTGAAAACTATATCAGTGATTAATACCTCTGGAGCCATCCATCTGTACGTTCCTGTCTCAGCCGTCATCACTCCAGGTTGCAATTGTACTTTAGCAATTCCAAAGTCAGCAACTTTGACAACCTATCAGAAATTCAGAAGCCACATTCAAAACAGAGTTAAGTACCTCACAAAGCTCACATTTTTTATCGTCTTGAAAGTAGATAGATATACGACATACATACAATATCATCAAAATTGCAAAGGGTTAAAAATGCCCCCTCTAATTCCTGAAATTGGCCATTTTTCCAGTCATGGCCTATTGTTAGAATTGCCTCATTTCTATATTGGGCATCTTTTCTGTTGGTATCACTTAAATGCAGCATTTCCAGAGAATTAGAGATAGTCAGTCCACTCGCATGGGACAAAGTACAAACTTAGCAAGCTTCAACACAATGGATTCAAGGAGAGCTTACCAGTTCCATACTAGCATGATATGATGATTATACAATACTTTGTATAAACCACGATTTTCTAAGATGAACTACTAAAACTTCTTGAAAGTAGAAACATCACCTATAGTAGACTTAAAAAGAATTTAGAAACAATAACCCAAGTCAAGATAAGACATTCCGATAAAGAATATTGGAATTAAAGTTTTGCCACAACTTTCTGCACGACTGCACCATACAGAGAACAGAAATCACTTTCTGAAGGGACTGGATGAGACATATGCATGTCATATTCAACAACATACACAATTCCACATCTGAATCTCTCGTTCAGTATAAGACGATAAACTGAGAACACAGTTTTTCTTTCAAAGATGTAAATTGAGGGTAGCACACTGCAGACTCCCAATAAATTAAATTTCTTATTATTTTCCATGAAGCTCCGTCTAATACAGTTTCATGTTAGCCGACCGGGCAAACCCATACAATTTTGGCACTAAACTTTGGTGGCATTGTTGTTGCTCTACTGCTTCTATTAAATAAATTAATACAGATATGACATGCAGACATAGAGGCATCGTTGTTGCTCTATTGTTTCTATTGAATAGTAAATTAGTACAGATGAGATATGACATGCAGAGATAGAGGGCTAACACATTGATTTTTGGAAAGACAAATAGACAATACATTTAAATGGATTTAGTTCTACAAATGTCATCTCTATGTCACTCCATTCAAGACCAAATTGACAGTTACTTCCCCCTTTATAAATCCTTCTATTATCCTCCAGACCCCGATAGCACAAAAACAGCAAAAAGAAACCGGAGCGTACAGAGGGAGGTCACTTACTCCATCCTCGCCCATGAGCAGATTTGCACTTTTGAGGTCTCTGTGAATAATATTATTTTGGTGCAGGTAATCCATTCCTGAAGAGATATCTATTGCGGCTCTTAATAGCAACTGGGATTCGAGCACACGCTTTCTCTTATGCATAAAATCATATAAGTTCCCTTTTGGCATAAACTCTGAAACAAAACAAAGAAAAACTGCGGAGTAAGACAACAGATGAGTTTCCAAATGGAAGGAACAATATTTTGAACTCAATCCAACTTAGAAGCATAAGGTACTACAAATCAACAGTGGATAAATTTCAGTTAAGCAACCCCACAGTTAAATCAAAGAAGTGCAAAGCTTGAGAAATTACACAATATTTGTCATTGCTTTAGCGTTTAGCCATGACAGACAAGTGAGAAGCATTCCTAACCTATTCACTAGTGTGTAAAATTCACAGAAGAGAATGCCCGCAATCAGGAAATGGGAGGTGACCTGAAGCGGGGTCCTAAGACTCGTGAGTGATGACAGTACTTTAAACTTTTGCATATAGTGAGCTGTGTGAAAATGTGAGAAGCGTCAATATATGCATCCCGAGGCACAAACAACGACCATGAAGATTTGACACTTATATATCTGTCCAATGTAAGCCTGAAATAATTATTCTTTGACATAATTTACTTAAATCATTGGCCATCTGCCTTACGAGCAAGAAGTGAAGATTAATTTTGGTGATCAACACACAATCCAGCAAAAGAAAAATGAGCAAGCATTTTGGTAGGCCAAATAAACACTTTCAAAATGTATTACCTGTTAGGAGAAACAAGTTGGGATGTTTTGTACATGCACCAATAAATTGGACGACATTCTTATGCTGAATTTTCCTACGGGAAACAAGGATTAATAAGAGATCTTTCTCAAAAAAAGGAATTAGTAAGAGAGGCACCAACTAAGGAAATAACGGATATGAGCCTAGTATTGACAGCACTCATATCAGAAGGCATGTTCATAAACAACAAGTTTTTGAGATTCGGAGAGCCCGGGAGGGGAGGCTTGGATAAGTATGGAATCTCTGGCTAGGGAAAGGTATAGAGAAACATCATCAGACAATACACCTCATGATATTCACTTCCTGAAAGAACTCTTTAACCACATCGGCACTGACACGCTCGGGCTTCAGGAACTTGACTGCAACTTCCTGACCACAGTATGTTCCTTTGTAGCTGTAAAGTTTGACCATCTATAAGATGAAACTAAGTCGCAAAGTAGTAAACCATCTACAAATTTTGCAATAAGAAGAAACTTACAGATCACCATGTGACCCAGATGCAACTTTGCACCCAATTTTCAAGAGACTCTGATCAATATCAAAATCATCATTTCTGTCTAGTTCCTTCACATTTTTATGCAAGATAGTTCCTTGATGCTTCATACCAGCTTTAGCTGATGAAATATATTGAGATTGTGGTTGCTTCACAACGAACAAGTTTCATGATTAGCATAGAGAAACATTGAGATGAAGAAGATAGGATAATAGTAAGCTTCCCATATATTGGCCTCTCAAAGAGGAATCTCTAATACACCTATAGCCTATTAGCTATTTAAGAGCCTTAGGTTAATGTATCTTTGATGTTAAGAGCCCTATAATCTCAATATTATGTATTATGTTATCAGTGTCCTACTTAGATGGCTAGATACCTCCAAACTGCCATTATATTTTCCTGTTAGTGTCGTGAACCCGGGGTCTTGATTAAGAACCATCCAGCTGGATATTTTATTCCTCATTTATTAATCACAATGTTGCTCTATCAGCAAAGCTACTAACCTAGAGAGAAGAACACATACTAGAAACACATGAAAACACAATCCTGGCTCAATATCCAGAAGTAACAATTACATGCACTGATACACAATAAGACACCTACACATTCAGGCGGCAATTAAATTAGAAAGAGCAACAACCGATAACAAACCTTCATGTTTTTTATTTCTTTTTCCAGTAAACCTTTTAGCTCCTCAGTCTCCTGTCAAAAACAAGCAAACTATTTAATCAGATGAGCCAAGCAGGAGAAGAACTTTGTACCAAATCTTTTGATCGCCTTATGAAACTAAAGTTCCATACTCTATAGTCTATAGACACCCATAGAGATTCAATCCTAAAATTACTGAGTTTCATTGTGAGAATTTTACCATTCATGAAATACTTGTTTCAAGGTACAACGAGAACAAGAGCAGGAGAGCCTCAGCAATGAGAAGATTACATCTATACAAGTATTCCCTCCTTTCATATCCAAACACACCATTTGCTTTTCTAACACTATTCATGAGCGAAGAGAATCTTCACGATTCCTTGCAATATGTACGAAAAAATATAGCCATACAGGATTTTGTTTGATTCACCTTTAAGAATGCAATAAGAATATCAAACTTTACTAAAGATATTTACGATCCAATTTGGCAAGTGTGGAAAAGGCAAATGGTGTGTCTGGATTTGAATGGAGGGAGTACAATTCTTGGATTAAGAAATCTGATGAAGAATTGCAGCAAATGTCTAGCCTACAGTCCGACACGCCCAAAGCTGAAATACAAGCAGTACCAACACTTGGCATTTTTTGACAACTAAACCCCATTAACCATAATTGTGAAGGATAAATTTAAAAATTCAGAGGCAACTAGGCAAGCTCTAAGTGTGTTGAATAATAATCAAGATGTGAAACAGCAACCAAAAATATAACCCCAACCACAACCATACAGACCCTTAGTCTCATAAGGAATGTTCACAAAGCCATCCAATAACCATTCAGTATGCCGTTCCTATGAAGAGATGATCAGGATCATACCTCATGAGGCCAGCCATCAACAACGAAAACATCTAATGAGTAGCCATCAGCCGTGGAAAAGGCATGAGCCTCTAGAATGTTCAGGCTCATCTCAGACAAAAGTGAAGTCAGCTGGAGACAGGCACACATAATCTAGTTAACTAATACTCTGTAGTAACTAGATAGCAATATAAAAGGAATTCAAATATAATGTATGTACTTTTTTTCTACTTGCAGCAAATTTCACATTCCAAGCAAAAACCCCATGAAACTCCAAAAGGGCCATGAAACTTGAATTAAGACAAGCTACCGACAATTTGCAGCTGTTAAAGCTAAACAAGGTTTGAGTTGTTAAAATAACTTCTTCCTAGCTATGGGTCACACAATATATCACCCTATAGCCCATTAAAATATCTGATACAAGTATAAGAAGGGTTTACTTGACAAGCGTACAAAGGTAGATCAAGCAAAGTCCAAACATGCAGCAATATACAGAAGCCATACTACATTTCTAGTATGACATTTACCAATATATACTTCACCCAGATTAGTTTCGACATTAGTTCGTAATAAAGAAAGAGTGAGAGACCGATTAACGAGTGGCCAATTACCTGCGTTAAGAGTTTCGGCTTGTCAAGGGTGGAAAAGGTGATTTCATGCATCGCCCTAGAGTACCACAATAAAAGAGCAATGAGAAATAGCATATCATGCTCTGTAGCCAAATGAGCACTAAATCAAGCAGTTTACAGGAATATTACCTCAAGGATGATGAGGTGCAGTTATTTATAAAGCTATCTTTGTCTTCTGGGATGGAACTTATGCCATGAACCTCAGGGTTTTGTGATGAACCAAAGGTTGGTGGCGGATGCAGGCTGGGTCCAGCACTAACAACATACCAAGAAATTAAAAATTCTATAGAACCACGTACGAAGCACATAAATTAGAAAGATTAACACTAGTATCTAGAGCTAGAAAGTTAAGAGATAATCAAGATAAATACCCCAGATTAGAGTTCTTGACAATACCCTGGCTACCTTCATCCGTAGAAGAATGAGAATGAACAGAGTCATCAATCACCCTGCTGGCGGTGGAATTGACCTGCAATATTTGAAGAATCGACTCAGTTGGACGACGAAACCGAAACTTATACTTGACAAAACGTTGTGTATATCATCAAGGTGAGTCATGGCCTCAAAAATTCTCTACAAGCCTATAACAACATAACCGAAAATAGAAGTAATATGCCACTCTTCCACTTCAACCAACCTGACTTCAATATTAGGCCATCCCAAAAAATGTAGTTTTCATAATATGTTTTTGCTTAAAGAAAGTAAATGCTTTTGTGAGCAATCCAGCACCTTGTAGACAACTCATAAACATCTCAGTACAGAAGTTTGCCAAAGCTATAAACTTTGCAGAAGTAGCAAGTGGAAAAGCAAACATGATCCAATTTTTAGAAAAGCTTAGATGGTTTCCATCTAAAAGTTGTATTCACGTCAATATCCAGATCAAGTGGCGCGGTGACTAGAGAAAACCAAAGATGCATAAAAGTTGAGCCTGTGTGTATTCAGTCTAGATATCAACTAGCAACCTGTGTTCAGCCCGTAAAACTAGCAAGCAGTCCCGAGTATACCACCTTTGACGAAAATAGTGATAATGTTACTAAACTAAGTGATTCCCCCAAATAACCAGATATGCTTGCTGGACTACTTTAGCATTAATAGCATGATTCTTGGGTTCAAAAACTTCAAACAGCGATGCTTTGTTTGTATTAAATCCCACTAAAGATTTAAAGTTAGTACCGTGATTAGAACAGGATCCACATCCCGCTCCACTACTATTATGCTCTCTACTTTAATCATTTACTAACAAAAAAAACATGCTTACGAAATTGTCCAACAAACAGCAATATGCAGTTGAATTCCGAAAATTGATACATTCCATTCCCAACATCAACCTGTTTATCTACTTTACCATAGTTATCCATAGTTCCAAAACTAACCGAAATACCATCAACAGGGAGTCGAAAATAAAATCGAAAAGCAAATCAAGTCAGCCACCAGAATTAACTATCAACAGTCCTCCAAAAGTCGAGTCGATACTGTGGCAACAGAGAATAACAGGGAGTCGAAAACTAAACCAAAATGCAAATCAAGTCAGCCACCAGAATTAACTATCAACAGTTACTCCAAAAGGCGAGTCAATATTGTGGTAACAGTGAATTTTAATTAGTCAACGGATATACTCAGTATCAGTTATTACTTCCCCTCCGTCTCAATCATTTATTTACTTTTTTTTTTAATTCTTTGTGAGCGGTATTTTAATCAAAGATAATTACCGCGAAAAGAAAATTAATTACCTGAACAAGACGAAGGTCAAACGCAAGAAAATGCGAAGGAAGTTGGTGAGCTTGCGACAATAATTTCATATGCGTCAACACAACTTCCGATCTCTCGACATTGACGTCCAATGCATATCTGTCACCATAAATTAGACACAAACAAATAAATTTAAAATCCGTCTCAACAGATTCTTTACACTTTTATTCCTTTATTATAACGAGTATTTTAATAAAACGTAAACAATCAGTAATTAATCGAAACCTAGCAGGAAGACGGTTAAAGTGAATCCAAAGGCGATCCTGGAAGCCAGAGAGCGTAACTTCAGGAGAATCGGACCGTTGGAGACGATGAAGAACGTCATGGAAGACTTGCAGTTTAAGTCTTTGGTGTTGATTTTTGGTTTTCGAGGTCGAGGATGATTCCGGCATAGGAATCGCTCGACTATTGTTACTACTGTTACTTTCATCGTCTTCCCCCATTTTTTTGGGGGATTAGACTACGAGTGTAAGAGTATTTATATTTTTACCGACAGCTGGGACAGTCTGGAATCGGAATGTTATTGGGGAGGGTGTGTGTTAGTAGGGATTGTAGATGCTGGAATCATTGGGGAATGGGGGGATAGATTCTGAGGAGAGAGAAAGAGAGGAGAGAATCTGGGGAGAGGGTCTAGTCTGCTGACGTGGTCTATGGATGATACTATCATCATACTAGTGCTAAATTCAGTGTGTGTGTGTGAGGGCCCACGTCCGCCCATGTCATCTCCTTTTAGCCTTTTTTTCCCCCACCAACCATGTCTCACGTTTGCATCATCTTCCACTTATGTGGTCGCTCAATGGATACTAGACATGGTAAACAGGTTATTCGAGCGCTCGAGTCAAGGTTGTGTCGTATTATTTTCCTACGCTTTTGTCATCTTTGAGTGATTGGTCGCTCAATGGACTTAGAGACTAGACATGGTAAACAGGTTAATTGAGGCAAGATTAATTGTATTATTTCATAATTTATCGAGAGTTAAAATTGGGGTTGAGTAAGCTTTGTCCAGCCAGTTCGGCTCATGATTTCTCTCATTGACTATGGAATTACTGAAAATGTGTATTTAGCTTAAGTAACTTCGTTGCTTTACCGATCAACCACGCCTTCTATTGAGACAGCCATGGCTCAAATTGAAGGACTCGATAAATAGGGTATCGAAAATAAGTTGACCCAAAATAATTTACATTAAACCCAACTCAAACCCCATATCCCCATATTTTAACTACTAATAAGAATAAGAAATCTCCAAAATTTTCCCGCCAAAATGAATTTGGCTATAATTGGGCTTTCATTATATCATATCTGTA
>JAYMSF010002524.1:0-10179 GCA_036897335.1 Silene vulgaris
ATACTAACAATAGAATGAAGAAATCGCTTACTAGTTGCGCACCTAGCAATTATAAATCAACATTCATATAATTAAGAGCAAGCAATTCACAATAATCAAGAAGAGAAATTAAAACATTCAAACTCACAACCGGATTTAGAGTGCTTCAATCGCTTGAATCCAAGAGAAAGATTAGTTCAACATAGTCTTCTAAATAACAATAATAGGGTTTGATAATAATAATTGCCTCAGTCCTTTTTCTAAAACTAAATCTCCACCTATATAGTAATTAGGTAAAAGTCTAAAGTAGGAAATAAATTAATACGGAATACAATAATAAAAATAATCGGAACAAACCGAGTAAAATTAGGAAACAAATACGAGTCTATTAAAACTGAATCACAAAAGTAACACACGGCTGAATCTGCGTGCATATGCGCGTACTGGTCGCGCGCGAGTCGCATGTCTGTCGCACAAGGGTCGCGCGTAGGTCGCGCGTAAGTCGCATGTAAGGCTGCCCGCTGTTTTCTTCGCTCTTATGCGCACAATTAATATGACCAACTGTCACGCCTTTTCTCCACGTAGCCATAGAACTTCGGGCCTACACTTGGACTCCGCCTTAAGCTTGTAAAACCGACCCATTAGCTAATCAAAGCCTAATGTCAAGTAACCTGCAATTAACTTCCATAACACTACTTCTAACCGTCAAAACCGTACTAAATCGCTCCAATTAACTACGACTAAATGAGTCGTATCAGAAAGTATCTGAGTTCTGATGGTATCATAACCAGAATTCAGACCCATCAAGAATTTGATAAGTTTGGCATGTTGATCACGAGCAACCATGCATTTCAGAAGAGTGCAAGTACAAGCAGCAAGTTTACCACAAGAACAATTGGGAACTGGGTCCAAACTATCCAAAGTTTCCCACAAATTTTTGATCTTGCTATAGTATTCTATGAGAGATGAATTGGACTGAGATGTGGAATTCAATTCTTGAGTCAACTCATAAATTTCAATGGAGTTTGATTGGCCATACCTTTCCATGATTTCATCCCACAATTCTCTTGCTGTTCTGATGTACTTGAGATTTTCCCTTAAAGATTTGTCCATGGAATTTAGAATCCACTTGAGTACCATGAGATCACATCTGATGAACTGATGATATTTCTTGTCTGTATTTGCAGGTTTAACCAACTCACCATTGATGAACCCATCTTTGTTTTTGGCGGCAAGAGCCATGAGAATATCCTGTTTCCAGCCGAGGAAGTCAGTCCCATCAAACAACGAAGCAGTAAGCTGAGAAAATGGTTGATCAGATAAGGACAAGTACAGTGGATCATCATAATATTCATAAGGATCAGATGTGTAGTTCTGATCAGGCATTGTAAAGAATTCTGAGATTTGTTATTAAAGAAGATGAAGATGTAAAGAAAAGATGAATATTTGAAGGTATGAAGATGAAGATGTGAATGATGAATGTTTGAAGATGTGAATATGAAGATATGAATGATTGAATGAATGTTTGTGATTTGCGGAAGCGTTTTTAGGAATCAAGAACCTGATACCATGTAATAAATCATCAATAATCTTGTATTGATGAACTCATGTTGATGTAATAACAGAATATGTAATATGTAAATCTGATTTGTATATCTGAATTGTGTATTACAATAGTTGTCATAACCTTGCTTATATAGTAGTTAGTTAGGCTAGTTTCCTAATTACATATGGTTTCCATATTTAACCATAACTAACTCTAACTAACCCTGATTAGTGTAACTAACTCAGGATAACTAACTTCTTTGTTCATCTGTCAATAGGTGGAACCCAACAATTTATTAGTTTGGACCTCGGACGTAGTACTTACCTATTTTTTGGCAACCGTCAAATTATAATCTTTATATAGACGGCATTTGACTCATTTGATCAAATGTAACTATTTTAACAAAACTGTAAACTAAAACGATATAATACGAAGTATAATATAATTACGTTAAAGTTGAGCAAACAACTGTAGTTCGAGAATAATAAGAACAAATATTCCATATTTCTTAAGCGTCTTTTTAGTTCACAACATTCATGACATGAAAGACGTGGTTGACGGGCAGAAGGAAGACTTGACCCTTCAAACCTCTAAGTCTCTACTCCTTCTCTTTGCGCTGTATTTTCCCCTTTTCCTTGATCCATTAATCCATTATCGTCTAACACCCACTAAAAACCTGACTTTTGTTTCTTTGAATGAACAATGTTGAGAACATATCTTATAACACAGTTTCTTATCATACTGCTACTGAACTTGGGTGCACTAACTGTACACCAAGGCTTGGCAGTTACCTTATTGACCAATGCAGCGCAGTGAATGAGTCGCTCAATAACATTGCCGTTCGAAAAACGCTGTTAAATCCACCAAAATTAACAATTTATCAAACCACACACAATTATGAACCACAAGCACCGCTTCATCTTAATTTGCTATTAAACAACCAAAATTACCCCACGTAATAATCAAGTCTTTGGGTATGGGCCGATTGATCAAATTATGCAAAGAGGACGTGGTGTTGGTTAGTTTAACGTTTTAAATTGAAGCATGTTGGGTAGTTCCGTAATATTGTCGACGATGATTGTAATTCGATGTCAAAGAGAATTAGTCGATTATGTTTTAAATAAGTTGTTTTTGATTTTGTGTTTGATTTAGTGTAATATTAGTATTGTGGTTTAGGTAGAAGGAAGGGCCATTTTGAGAAGTTCATCAGAATTTGTCGACTATTCCAAGAAATGTGTCGACCACAAATAGCGATTGGAATTATTTAGGTTTTGGTTCTTGGGTAAAATCAAAACCTCATCTTTCTTGACTGTTCTTGGTTTGAGTTAAGAAAGTACTTGTGTGGCCAATTGATGAGCGTGAATGAAGGGGTGAGATTTGGCTTCATTGATACTAACAAAACAATCTCAATCTTCATGACTTAACAAGTGGTTAGTGAGAAATTGATGCGACAGAGAGGAGAACGAGAACGAGGACGAGGACGAGAATAAATCATGGTTGTAACTTGTCAACGGTCTCTCTGCCTTGGATTTTTACAAGAAAGACGTGTTTGACGGGGCAGAAGGAAGACTTGATCTTTCAAAGGTATATTTGGCTTGATTCATACCGACAACAATCTTCATGACTTAACAAATACTGTTTGTGACTCGAAAGTGATTGATGTGATAGAGACGATAACAGAACGAGGAAGAGAGTAAATCATAGTTGTAACCTCTACCTCAATTATTGATATGAAAGACGTGGTTGACGGGTGGAAGGAAGACTTGAACCTTGTGGGACGTAGTGGACGGGGCGAAGGAAGACTTGACCCTTCCTTCAGCAAAGCTCTACTCCATACTGTAATCGTATCAGCAAGGCTCTACTCCATACTAAGCGGACTCTAAAATCATCAATCATAGCACGAGGAATACGTATTAAAAAAAATATAAAACCCGAACTTCACCACGCACGACATTTTTACGTCAAAATGAATGTCCATCTCAATATGTTTTGTTTGTAAGTACTCCGTATAAAAGAGTAGTCTTTTCTGATGGATAGACGATAGTGAAACTCGACCAAAGATTTGAGAACTAACAGGATTCCGAAACCACTATGGCCACTGCACGGTATTCCACTTCACCATTGGATATAAACAACTCTTCTATATGACCGTCCTATAGCATAGGACGGACGGCCCAATAAAAGAATCTAGCCCAATAAAAGGAGTATTAATATTAGTTTATTACTATTAGTACAACTGAAAGAGAAAAGGCTAGATAACCGTACTGCATTCATCACACCACATTCTCCATAACCGACAGTCCCAACACCAATTAAACTCCGATCACCCTTGCGTGCTGCCATCGCTCCGCCATAAGCCACTACATCCTCCGTAGTCGATACCACCAATACGATCCTATCTCCTTTATTTGGTCTGCCCCATCCCTTCTTTTATCACCGCCGGCAGTTCGATCGACATCAACGAATGACCTTCAGATTTCGATTTTGAGCTTTAAAATTCATTTCCAAATTGTTACTATGAGTAGTTATTTTAACTTGGAATATAGATATTTTTAAGTGAAAACTTTGAGTTTTAAGTTAAAAATTTGAGTTTTATTCAAGTACACATAAAGTTTAACAATGAAAACTTACAATTTTAACTTGAAAACTTGATTTAGTTGATGAAAACCGAATTCTTATATTTTTTGTTTTTATTTGTAAAACTTGGAGTTTTCTTGACTTTTATAAGATGAGTTTTTTAGTTTCTTAACCTCCAATTTTAGTTGGATAACCTAGTATTTTAGATTGAAAAATTTGGGTGAATATTCTTGGAAAATCTAGGGAATGAAGACTATGGAGTATGGTTGCTGTTTTGGTGCTGGGTGGAAGTCGACATTCACGGGTGGGGCAAATTGGTCGGATCAATAGTCGAGCAAAAAACTGGAAGTTCATGAGGACGTTGAAGGAGATAGAGGAATTAGATACTGGGCATGATTTGAGATTGATTTAGTTTATTTGGGCCTCGTTTATTGGACTCGTCTTATATCATAAGACAGTCTTATATAACAATTTGTGGTGTAAAATATAGGCATGATTCTATACTTGCCTTAGTGGTATGAATAGGAGTATAATGTTTCTTATGGGCGTGTGTTCAAGCCCCAACAAGGTCAAAAATTACAATTTTACTTTATTTTGGTTTTCTTTGGTTTTATAGTTTATATTATACACCCATAATATAACATACCATAAATTTTTCTTCGTATACATTTATTGTTTGATACGATTTCTTTAATTTCCTTAGTCTATAAAATTCATATTCTCAAAAAATTTCGTCGGGTTGGTAACTTTCATAATTTATCGGTAGAATTATTCGAATCATTATATATAAGCTTAATTAGCGCATAAGTACTTAAGTTGTATAATGTCGATAAGGACTCAAAATCATGATTTAAAATGATTGACTCAAATATTACTGAAATTAAGCATAATATATAAGAGGTAAAAACGAATATAATTATCAACTTCAAGCCTCCTTATATAGTGTCAGAATAAAATTTTGTTATCATGAAGCAAAATTTTCTAGCCCAACCTACATTCGATTCCTGGATCCGCCCCTGGACGGGTGCTCGACTGCCTTATGCTACCGCTATCACTAGATCAGAAGTGAAAATAGGTTATGGGTTATTTGAGGCGAGTCAAGATTCGGTCGGTTTTAAACTTTAGATCTTATATGATTTGTATCAGGCTTCGTATGTTCTCGGCCAAATGGACGTTATCAATGGGTGTCAAGCCGAGTTTGTTCTCATAATAATTACTACTTGTAAATGAAACTAACAACTACGTGTACTTTAGTCGATAATTATCTCACATTCAATAGATTTTTCATTAAAATATTTCACACAAGATTAAAAACGTAAAGAACCTGATAGGGGTCGAGGACTCGAGGGGGTATTCTATTAGCTAACTGATAACTGATGATTGTATTTGGAATTTGGAGCAGTGGTGTCCCCATTAGTTAAAGCCATTTGTGATGCATTTTAGGGCCATCAAAGAATTCACGGGCATAATAATGAACAAGTGTAATCTGGGTTGCATAGTGCGCGATCTGCTTTTTGTTTCATACAACGCAGAAGCCAACTTTTGGAACCAAAACCCCACATTTCATAATTCCTGTACGCATTAACTAAAATCATTACTTATTAAAATCAACTTAGCAATCTGCCTTCAGTGGAAAAGAGCATAAATATACAGAATGTGCGATAAACTCAGAATAATGCGCCTCGCTTCTAAAATGTGCGTGCCCTAGCCTTGCGCTTTGCTCATCATTTCAGCATCTTAGTGCCTTGAGGCGTCTTGTGCCTCTTCAAACTAAGCCTATTATGTAAATAAGCAAAATAAATTAAAAGAAATGTATTTAACCGTAAATCACTTGGCTCGTACTAGAAGAATGAGTCATTGAAGTGAATTTCCTTGAACTATAATATGATGACGATTTACGTACAAAGAATTCTTCATTCCATGGAAAAGAAAATTACAGTAGTTTATATATCACAGAACTAACACTGGTTCTAGAACAATGATGTAAGCTGAACATGTACATATAAACATCCAGTGATTAATTGCTGCAAGCTACAAGGTCCGAAGTCTACGTCCCCTTGCTTGCTGCAACAAGCAGCACTAGTAAAATGGGAGAAGCAAGAAAGATTATATATGGAAGAGCTTGACTAACGGCATCTTCCTTCACATCTGTGCTTTCTGGAGTATAGTTTGCTTTTTCTTCGACAAATGCTTCCAAATAGCTTGCAAGACCAGTGTTTATGGGAGAAACACTTGATTGTTTAACTTTCAGCATCTCCATGGCCTGCCATTTAGAGGTTTTCCAGAAAGTGAATTAATAACTTGGCACTGGTAAAAGTAGAAAACAGCTTGTTAAAAGTAATCAAAAGTCGACACTGAAATCTTATAATTATGACCCAGCATCATTAAAATATCATATTTCCCACGTCAGAACTTGAGAAATCGTAAATGAAGCAAAGCATCTATCAATAATAAACAGGATTGTTTCAAAGAAACTTGTTCTTGGATCCTAAGCAAATCTCAGATACCCATTGTGTAGCTCATAGTTAACCTACCTTCACCAACCTTCGTACTATCAAGTTCATTTAGGCCTTGTTCTTTTGGACTTAATTCTTCTGAACTTTTTAGTACTTAACTTATAGCATCTTAACTTTTCTGAACTATTCTTAGAGCTGAACTTTTCTCAACTTATAGGATATGAACTAAACTTATCTAAACTTTTCTGAACAGAAAACTTTGAGGATATGACTGGAAGTAATAGAATTTGAAGTACTTAATTTAATAACTTAGCTTAAATCGGTATAACTTGTATTAATAACCAACGTGTCTCCGTTTAGTGGGATTATTTAAGTAACGAAAGTACATTATTGCTCTCGCTCAGTATCTCGTATTACTCACTAGGCAACTACTATATATTTTTATAGCAATAAAGTAATGGTTTGCAAATTGCTAACTGTATTCCGCTGCAAAAATATTTTACTGATCTGAATTCAAAACATAACAATAGATTCGTGTAAAATAATGTTTGATCGAAATGATTTCCCTCATGATAAGCATGAAACCAAATCAGTTACTGAAGACCATATCTTTAATTGCATGCTTGCATCCCAATCTGAGTAATTATTGGTTGGTAAAACGTATTTGAGTGAATAAGAAGCTTTTGTTCACTATCAAAATTATACTCATTTTGATCTATTATTTAATGTTTAATTTAGCTTTTCAAAGCATCACATAGTGCGTTAAATGGATGACTTCGCACATCATCAACTTTATGCCTAATTTATAGGAAATCAAATTGCAAGTGTACAACAACAATAACAATAATAGTTCTCATCGTATAATAAGTTTAACATACTAATACTCCGTGTAAGTAAGGTTAAAGTTTCTGAACTAAACTTGTACTCCGTAGGATCTGAATTGAACCTTCTGAACTAAATTTTTAGGATCTACATTGAACTTAAGATCACAACTTTTCAGAACCGAACTTATAGAATTTAAACTGAACTTTAAAGGGAGTGACTTTAAGTCCAAAAGAATGGAGCCTAAAGACCGGCAAATTTAAGGTTTGGTTCCTCTTTAGTGCCAAATTCAGGATACATGGTTTTAATTTGCGTATTTATGGATTAGAGCTTCAGTGCTTTGTGAGATGTAGAGGAAGATGTCTGGAAAGTGTTTGTCCTCTCCAATAAAGCATCTTGTGCTATTCCCCAAGAATCCAAGTCAACCCCCCCTCTTTTACCACCCTTGCCAATGGGTGTCTAAGGGAGGCGGGGTGGAAATTGAGGTTTGGTAGGACATTTCTCTAACATCCCGCATAGGCACATCCTCCACTATTTGGTGACCATCCTCTCCCCCTGCTTGTTCTAGCATTTGTTGGTACCGAATCAAAAAACTGGACAAACAAAGTTCCATGTAAAATCATCATCATCATTCGGGGGTTATATTTAAGTCTCGGCCATTCCAGGGGACCATAGGATGTGTTCCAGGGGGGGCGAATGTTCACTACCCGGAATTACAATGTTTAAGAGATAAGGAAAAGAGAAATCATCCCCCCAAAATAAATCACCAACATGATCGCCGCTTCATGCACCAAAGAACCCTACACAAGCATCTTAGCCCAATCTGGAACACCTTCCCCCTTACCCATATTCATGTCAAATTTGCATTGTCGAGTCGGGTTGGCTCTCTTGACATATAAGGTTTGTGATTATGTATCGGTTAAGGAGGCGAAGGACGGGTTCAAGGATTCGAGTGTTCATGTCTTGATTTGTGAGCCATAGCAATCCCATAAAGGCCCACCAAAAGACAATTATGGTTTTGATATTGTTGGGAATTGGCTCGATTTCTTTTGTCACTCCAAGGATTATCATTACTCTAGAATATGGAATGATGTGCCATGTCTTGTTTACGTGGAACCAGATTTCTTCTCTTCCTCCTTATCTATCTCAAGTTTGGAGATGAATTCATGGGTGTAGGCTTTGTATGCATTATGTGCCATCTCTTGTTTAAGCGGAACCAAATTTTCTTCTATTATATTCCCCCTTATCTACCTCAAGTATGGTTATTTAAGCGGAACCAGACTTTCTTCTCTTCCTCTTTTTCTACCAGATTTTCTTCTCTTTCCCCCTTATCTACCTCAAATAGATGTTTTCTTAACCTAGTTTTTGTTGCAAGGCTCGAGTGAGAGCTAGCATACCCAATCTGTCAAGGGTGTTGCTATGGAGGATCCCAAGTTTCTTTGTGACGATTACATAACCCCTCACACCCCTCAAATTGGTCAATTGGACATTGAGCCTTTATTTTCTCAAAGGAAGTCCTCACATATGCTTTTCGTCTTTTACGGTTGGGGTCCGACGCATATAGCTTCTTAGATTCTAGGCAATATATTTATGAATTTTTCTGAGGCTCCTAGTTGAATTTCTTTATCTAATGTATTTCTTTTACTTCAAAAATATCCCTTTATTCGTGGTTTCCATTTTTCTTCCTAAAGCTCTCCTATCAGACCGTCAAATAATCATTGCAAGGTTATGGCCACACCTATAACTCTATAAGTATCTTCGTAAGACATTGTTTTCAAAATTTATCTTTTATGTTCCTTGCAACATCATATTCATAGTAGCTACTGCTTTGATTCGCTTGGATTCCTTACATTGTTAAATTTTGGTTGTAGAGAAACAAAAATGTCATCAAAAGTTTGAGGGTTCCATAGTCGATTCATATGTTTTTACTCAAAACTCTCCCTTCTGAAAGCTTATTCATATGCAAAAGTAGTGAATCCACGTAAATGGCAGGTGCGTCACATATTAAGAAAATAGGTAAGTAGTCATCAAAATAGTAGTTTGTATATGTGTACATAGTTCCTAATCTCAATGTAATAAAAACCAATAACAAAGAGCTTCTTGGATTTTAGATCATCAACTGATGATTATAAATAGAGCGCTTGGAAACCATTGCCGGGCATCCTATGGTCACAATCTATCCTGTGTGGGCTAAGCAATAACATAGCCAAAAGACAGCTAAATTACTGACAATTTTGATGGGAAAAACATAATTACCAAGATAGTCAAGTGACTATTAATGTTGAAGTATAACAACCAATAATTGGGCTTCAACCATCAGCTTAAGTTTTTAAGTTTTTTGGGTTGAGATGGTTCTCTAACATGGTAGACACCATCAGCCTAAGTATCAAGGCCTTCAATGACCTTGAGGTCGCTAGTTCAAAACTTCAGATCTTGGTAGACTCCAATTATCACATGCAAAATTTCAGCACAGGGGTATGGTGAGCGTGTGCACTATCCACACGTCAAGCCCACGAGCTTTGCATAGCCTACGGGCTTTGCATAGCCTACGTAATAAGGGGGTGTATTAAGGTATAAGAACCAATTAATTGCCTTCAACCATTTGCTTTGGCTGAGGTGGTTCTCTAACAATTAACATAAACTAGTTTAGGTCCCGTGCTATAGCCCGGGTTATTTGAGGCGGTACAATAATTAGTTGGGGTCAGTAAAAGAAGTTGCTTAAAAGTAATTATACTTTAAATTTAACATTACAATATAAGACGAATATATTAGAGATGAAGCAATTAAATAAGTAGAATA
>JAYMSF010002525.1:0-10178 GCA_036897335.1 Silene vulgaris
TTTTAGCTACATTTTTAGTACTAAAAATACCCAATTTAAGATCATGATTGAGTTTTTTTTTTTTGGATTGACCAATTCATAATGTTAAGTAAACAAAATTATTATTTTTTTTTTTTTCCTGCAAGTTTTTGTCAATTTTGGGAGTCTGGGGTCTGTGTTCTGGACTTTTAACTGTTATTGATTAATGAATTTGTTGCTAAATTTTGACTGTGTTGAGTTTAATGCTGAATTAAGATTCGGAATCGTTTAGGAGGCTGATTTGGGTTTTATTGTTTTAGTTACTACAACAAGCCAAGCCATTACAGCTCTGAAGATGCTGAGAGAAAACAAGAATAATTTCGACCTTGTCATTAGCGATGTGCACATGCCGGATATGGATGGATTTAAGCTGCTTGAGCTTGTAGGACTTGAGATGGACCTTCCTGTTATAAGTAAGCTTCAGAGACATTTGTTCTTGATTGTACTGATTTATACAATATGTTATCGCATCTTGTCGTCTCCCCAGTAGTTGATGATACTTGATCTGGTCAGTTCTTTCTGCGAGATTATAGGGAGTACTCTTTATGTATTTCAATGAGCCATCCTCAACTTTTTTACACCGATTCTCCCCTATCGTGTACCCTTGCCTGACAATTGACAGTTGGAAACGAGGATGACATTTTGAAGATTTTTCGTAAAATAAGCCTATTCCATCATTTGGACATGCAACCACCTGTAACCTAATCCAAGCAACATAGAACTTTGTGTTATGGTCTCGAACGCTGTAGAAGCAAAACTTTCTTGGTGAATAATTTTTCAACTGAACACCTAATTTACAAAAAAGTTGATTTGTGCAGTGTTATCCGCCAATGGTGATACAAAGTTAGTGATGAAGGGGATAACTCATGGAGCTTGTGATTACTTACTCAAACCTATTAGGTTGGAAGAACTTAAGAACATTTGGCAGCATGTCATCAGAAAAAAGAAAATTGAGCCGAAAGATAGGAACAGCTCTAACTGCCTGGACAAGGATTCTGACGGAAATGCATTAGCAGGGGCAAACTCTGATCAGGATGTGAAGTTCTGCAGAAAGCGAAAAGACCAAAATCTGGATGATGATGAAGAACAAGATGAAAATGACTCCGATAATGATGATCCCTCTGCTCAAAAGAAACCTCGTGTTGTGTGGTCGGTGGAGTTGCATCGCAAATTTGTTGCAGCTGTCAATCAGCTTGGCCTTGACAGTATGTTTTCCTCTTATTCTTGTTTCCATAGAATTTTAAAACTAGACCCGGGACTTCACTAAATGAGCTATTTACATTGACTCTTAATATTCCCTTTGCTTATTAGTGTCCACATCCGGCGATCGGGTATGGGTATGACACTTGGACACTCCACTTTAAGAAAAGTACATCCAGATTTTTCATAAGATGGATGAGTCTGACAGTTGGACACGCATCCATGTTGAATACTTCTTAGAAAGTCTGTGTATCATAGCTAACGGGTGCTTCCAAGGATAATGGGGTAGGAAGTGAGATGTAAGGCTTTATATAAGAAAGTCAACATTGAGATTTGAGTACATATACTCCAATTTGGCTACCACTGTCGAAGGGAGCTCGTGTTAAAGTGTCAAACACTGTTGTGAGTGTTTTCTGGTGAAAAAGTTCGTCTCTTTTATCAAAGATGAATTGTTAAAACTGTTATGCCCCGTGGTATCGAATCAAAGTAAAGTGTTACATAGATGCGTATTACTCCTTCAGCATAAGACTTCTCCCTGTCAATTGTACGTGCACAAGACTCCATTTTCATATTACTAATTAAGTGCTAACAGTAACTTTGTTATGTTTTTTAAATGCAGAAGCTGTTCCGAAGAAAATACTGGAACTGATGAATGTTGAAAAACTGACCAGAGAGAATGTGGCCAGTCATCTCCAGGCAAGTTTAATGACTTCTACTGTTTAATAGTTTCCTCCTATGATTATCACAATCTAAACACCTCAAAATCCCCTTCGTTTTATTTTTCAGAAATATCGGCTGTATTTGAAAAGAATCAGCTCCGTGGCTAACCAGCAAGCTAACATGGTTGCCGCTTTGGGTGGGCCTGATTACTTGCGCATGAATGCCGTCAATTTCCACAACTTCAATGCTGCTGTACAATTTCAGAACACTTCATTTAGATCAGTCCCCCCAGCTGGCGTTCTTGGCCGATTAAACACCCCAGCAGGGCTCGGCCTTCACGGGCTCTCCCCTTCTGGAATGGTTCACATGGGCCACACTCAAATCCCGAGTAGTTCCATCACGGACAGTGCTAAATTCCAGGCTGGCATATTGCCCGGGAATCAGACGGGTATACTTCAAGGGATGCCTACATCATTGGAATTTGATCAAATCCAACAAAAGAAGGGTGTTACTGGAGTAGACAAATTCTGTTCAGCAAATAACATCGGAGTAACCTCGGATTCTTCCACTAATGTCTTTGACCATAGTAGAAGTAATAGCAATTGGCCTACCGCTGTACAATCAGAAGTGACTTCAACCAACCGAATTGAGAGTATGATGCATGACATGTCACCCAACATTTCTGTTCATAGTCGATTGCAAGACTCGAGATTGGATGCCCAATGCGAAGTGGGTTTGATGAATGATTATGAACCTGATTTTCTAAACCATGGAAATTTTATGGACAGCTCATTGAATTCTTCAACGGGGGTTCAAGGAGCATACCATACAAGCTCTATGTTACATAGAAATGGGGGTGCTGGTTCAATTGGACACCCAAGATATGCTTCCGTAGGCAACCAACATAGTCAGTCAGTCCAGAATTCGGGATTGGACATGGCGGTGAAAATGAAGCAAGGACAGTTCATGGATTATGGAGGGAGGCCTATGGGAAATTATGCTGCTAATGGTGCTGGTTCCTTGGAAGATGTTGTAACTTCAATGTTTCATCAAGTCTGAATGTTCCTGTTCTTTTGCAGGTATATTCTTTCGATCTTGAGTTCGTTTATGACCTCATATTAATGCTTCTTCAGGGCCTAATCCGAATTGACCCTATCAAAAGCCAAAAAGTGCGACCCTAAGCAGACCCTAACAAAGACTGACCAGACCCGAAACTACTACATTGAAACAAAAACTTACTATTCATGGCCTGAATCAACCGTGCACCTGAAAATAATCTGACCCTTAGTGACACGTTTGTCAGGTCACCAATGTATTTTGATAAAAATGTTAAATGTGTTTGTTTGATCGCTAGCATTTCAAATAGCAGTTCAAGTTACTTAATAATCCCAGTCTGTCCCTCTGAGTTTGTTATCGTTTTTCTTTGTGTATGTGACTCAGGAACAAGATGCACACATATGTAGAATGGAGATTTGAGTTTGTTATCGTTAGCTTTCGGGAACTTGCATCTGGAATGTATTATTATACACTTTCTATGTTTGTTTTAGACTTGTCAGCTGCTGGTATTATTCTGAATAAAATTCACTCTTTATCGGTTCTCCTGTTATACTGTCTTTCACACAACTTTAAAAACATTCCCTAATTTCCCTTACATTTCCTTTATTTTCGGACTTCAGTCTGAAAATCTTGTATAATACTCAATATCTTGTTCTTTGGAATTGTCTGTAACTGTGATGCTGTTTATTAACAGTCCATTGAATTGTAGCCTAAATAGAAACACTGGTAATACTGTTATACACGATGAATTCGAGATTAGGTTAGCTTCTTAGATACGGAGTATTAAGTTGAACATAGAAATAACACTGTATGACTGTATGACATACAACGGCCTCAGAGTAACAAGATATGGAGTATTATGAGATCGTTGTATGTCATACAATAGTCTTACACAAAATTAACCGTAAGTTAAAAACTCTTCCGAAAACTTAAGAAAGCTCATTCCATCACAGATGTCATTTTATGTAACAGAGAATAGTACTATTTCACATTATTATTGCTCTTCTGACATGAAATCTCACTGTTGAAGCTTTGTATCAGAAAATGACTTCAGTAGAACAGTCATAAAGATAGGCAAATCTTGGATCAAGTACAATCATATTCATATTATACAGATTTTGTCAGAATTTAGCTTTCAACAATAAATATCATTTGATTTTTGGATCAGAATAACAGATACAGAGATGCTCAAGTACAAATTTAGGTACATATCTTAGCTAATGCCACCTTGCATGAGCATCAAACAAGGCCATAGATATGATAGAGCTATATGTTGCCGTGTGGCGTGTTAGGTGAATCGAACATTTGAAGTTACATTAATGCCCTTAGGGCGACAATGACGCAAACACTACTAAACTATGACAGAGTCGGTTGGATGTGTGCAACCTTGACTGTATGTAGAAAACATAGAGGCTATTTCCGAAGGACCATAAAGTTACAACGACATGCTAAGGTTGATTTCGGAGTAGCATTTAGTTCAAAGTGAGGAAATAATGTGAAAAAGCATTTAGAATT
Source organism: Silene vulgaris (assembly GCA_036897335.1). Taxonomy (NCBI): domain Eukaryota; kingdom Viridiplantae; phylum Streptophyta; class Magnoliopsida; order Caryophyllales; family Caryophyllaceae; genus Silene; species Silene vulgaris. The sequence continues at coordinate 4,450 of JAYMSF010002525.1, forward strand.
TGAGATGACAACCCAATTCTCACATCAATGCCCTTATCTTCCTTAGAACTTTGCATGAAATATGCAACCTGTGGAACGGGAGGGACCAACGGACAAGCAGAAGCAGTTGTTTGTCCATGATGTCCGAAATTCACCTTGTGAAACGGTGTCCTAGTCCAGTCAGACACTATGGTTAGCTCCCTCAAGGGAGGGAGGGCTCCACCAGACCCCTCGAGTGCCTCGAGATAAGAGCTGACATACTGATTGTTGATAGAGTTCTTCGCTGCCTTAATCTTGTTGACAATGGTCTCATGACTTGCGAGTTCAAGCTCACCGGCCAAGAGGGTGACCGAGGCTAGGACGTAGGCGTTGCCACTAAAGCCTGGTGAGAGTGGTGGTGCGAGCCTAGTCCTTGTGTCGACTGCAAACTGGAGGCATACCATTCTGTCTTTTCTTAATCCTAATGCTTTGGTCCTTGCCTGTATCATTTGGTCATATATAACATCTCATTAGCCCACATAATTTCGGATATACAACTATAAGAGCAACATTAGTTCAGTTGGTAAGACAAGAAATGAGAACTCGTTAGCAGGCCCGTCTAATAGCATGTTCAAAAGGTTCTCTGTAACTGAATGTTGGATTTGAGTACTATTTGCTACAAAAACTTAGTTTTCCTATTATATAGGGCCTCAAATTGTCATGTCAGGTAGAACCAGACCTCTCAAATCCATTTAACGGCCCTGCTCATTAGTGTCATATTCACACTCTTGCAATAGCAATTGGCTTCAGATTAATTTCATGAGTCCGAAACTATCGTGTCTTCTGGTAATGACGATTTTACCCAAAAACTTACTATCAGGGTATAAACCATTGATAAGGCCTCGACCATCAGCTTTGGTTCTATACCTTAATGAACTAAATGTACCAAAACTTGAAGCAAAGACTTACCTTCCACAAATGTGCAGTGACAATCTCAAAAGACGAACAAGCCGATACCATGTTGTTTAGTCCATAATTTCCCCTCTTCAAAATATCAATCATAGAACTAGTGAAGTGAAAAGTCTTAAGAATGCAATCTTGATTAGTTGAAGAAACCATTAACTGAGGACTGTTGAGCATTCCGCTGGGCGGGGATGCTTGAATGATCAACTGGTACAAATGTTGAATAGCCGAGCAACTTGCTAAGGCGGTAGCCTGATTCTTAGCAGTTGTCGTATGACTGCTTAGCTGAAGTCTTTCTCTGCCATGAACAGGCTTGTGCCAGTCTAGTGAGTAGTTTAGTTGGTTGAAGTTTGATTTGGAAGCCCATGCACTTAGGAAATTGAAGGTTGCTTGTCCATCAAAGAGTGCATGACTTGTTCCGACTCCGATCGAGTATCCTCCACATCCAAACTTTGTTACCTGCATTACATTTATCATTTCACAATATAAATAATCAACATAAGTTCTAGTTCAGTAAGAATTTGAGTAAATTTTGATCACTTCTCCAAATGCCTAGGTGTGAATTATGCTTCTAAGAATGAAACTATTACCAAACTAATTATCACGTTATGGTGTTATTAGTTTGACCTCAACCATCAACCTACGATTATAGTTAATTACTCGAAAAGCCGTGCATTTGCACGGGATCAACACTTAATTATGTGTCTTGGTATCATTACTCTCCAAAGTTCCAAGTTCAAATTCTTTGAGCCTCTAAAATCTCAAAAGAGAAATTTCAGTCATGGTATTGTTGTTCGGTGCATTTGTCACTCTTCAAGCACAATGGACAATCAAGTGAGAATAAGTGTTAAAAATATAACTATTAATTGAGTTTCAACAATTAACTTAATCTTTTGGTTGAGATGAGATTCTCATATTAATAATGCAACATAGTAGGAAAAATATTCAAAATTGTAATTATCATTATGTATTTTCGTATTTTTCATTACCAACGGGACGATCGCTCTTTGTAGCTCCCTCTCGTTTCGTCATTGCTTGTAATTGATTATAATCTTTAAGTAATACATTAGAGTAAGCTAGAGGAAAAAAACTAAAACATTAACTATTCCCTTTTTTAATTTTTCATGAACTATATATGGCTTATTGGACGATTCCTGATGCTAGCTCTTTCTCGCTCCACCACTATTTGTGATTGATTATGGTCTCCAAGTTGCTTGTGGATAACACAAACTCACAAATGTCAGATCCATTACCAAACAAGGCAAAGATTAATTTATTTTCTTAGCAGAAATAATCACAGACCAAGCAGGAAATTAAATTAAAGACATGTAGTAATTAACAATGTGTTAATTATAATCTGTAATATAAAGGTTGATTGAAGAGGGGAACAAAGAGGGAAAAATCCAAGAGAATCTCGACAAAACTTGTCTTTCATTTTCTTAACATTTTTGAACACTTTACGTCACTTTGCATAACCAACATGCAGTACAAAACTCCATCTTTGTTTTCCTTTTTAGACAAAAACAACGCGTTATAATGAATTAATCATAAACCCTTTTCCTTCTAAATTGAAATTATCCTTAGCTTGCAATACTATTGGCTTCAACATCACTAGATTAATTAAGTTCACAAGTCATTTCATTCTCAAGCTTTTACCAAAGAGGTCTCGTGACAATAGATCACGGGTTTGAATCCCCCTCTCATATATTGTACTGGCAGTGCGCCTCATTTGAAACCAAAAATATTATAGGCCTTTTATTACCCTATAAATAGAGCGAAAACAATGGTTTATATGCTTAGAACATGAAGCAACCTTCATAATTAAGATAACAAATAAACTTAACTAGATGCCAAAGCCTTTCTTCTATAAGCCCTAAGAAATTAATGACAATTTTATCACGAGCTTTTCTAATTGTTCACATAAATATGTAATTATATTATCTAAAAAAAAAATGGTTTTGCCTAGTATTTTTAGTGAAAATAGTACCAACCGAATGAATTGAACCGATGATGTTATTTCATTTTCCTTTATGTTTCACAATTTATATAAATGAAACGTACAAACTCCCAAAATTTGTGCACATAAGTATGTAATTTCTCTGAAAAAAGACGATTTTACCCAGGATTTTTTGTTATCAACCGATGATGCTATACTATTTTTCCTTACGTGTCACAATTTATATAAATGAAACGTACAAAGCCCCAGACGATCAAGATTGTGTATAGTATAACTAACAATAATTCCAAACAAATAAACATCTCATCTAATATTATAATTACGTACCTGAGCAACAATAAGTGGCATCTCAGAGATATCTCCATTAGAAATAGGTTTATAAACCAATTTCTCATAAAACTCATTATAATTTGACAAATTACCAAGCTCACACATTCTAGCTTGTGTATAAGCTTCAACCATAATTGCACCACCATTGTTACACCATAGATTAAGCTTCCCATCATTAGGGTTTCTACTTAATCTTCCTGCACTCGGGTACCAAAGCGATAGCGTCTCCTCTAATCCTTCCTTTAATCTACTAAACACCGATGTATTATTATTATACATATAATCATAATTAGTTGGTTTATAAAAGAAAACCAAGTACATAAGTGTAGGACATTGCCTATCTAAATTGGAAAGTTTCATCATTTTGGGTTGTTGTTGCATGGTTTTTGGATATACATTTACCCTTTTTGTCTCATAAACACTAGCCATAATAAGGGTTTAATTTTGTTGTAATTTTCGCGGTTTCGGGTATTTATTAATTTGCTTGTTGATTTGGGTTATAATGTGAAGAATTAGAGCAAGAGTTTGTTGTTTATATAAGGAGAGAAAAGGAGAAGTAGATTCCTAGGAGCCGACCTCCTTGTCTAAATGTTTAGGGTAGATTAGTATAATTAATGATTAAATAAAGATTGTGATTAATTATTAAGAATGATTAAGGGCTTTATTTAAGCTTAATTAATTGCGAAGAAAATGCATTGCATTTGCACTTGCATGCTAATTATATTCATGGTTGAGATTAATGAAGTGTGAAATTAGGTTAATAATTTGGTATTGTTATCTGGCTTCCACTGTTTTGATAGGCAATCCAAAAACATTCTTGAAAGTTGGCCGGTTCGTCGATTTGCTAACAGATTTTATACCAATACTTATATTTATATGTAAATATATCTTTAAAGATTTCATATATTTCAATGTTTATGTTTTGAAGTGTAAGGATGGAGTTAAAATGTTACTCTTTGGCTAACTCGTATTTCATACGTTTGTTTAAAATTCCTCGCATAATTTAAACAAACGTTTGAAAATGACATGAAAGAAAAAAATACTTATCAAAGGTATCAATTTATATCAAAATGTATTTACATACGTATAAATTATTGCTGAAGTTATAACTTGTTTAAAAATCTTTTGAGAGTATTGAAATTTTGCTTTACGTAGGTTTATAAAGCGTCACTTAGGCATTGTTCTTTCTGTTTTAATTTCAGTTCAGTTCATCTCATCTTCATTGATCATCTCAATTTAGCTCATTTCTTCACACATTAACTCTTATTTCAGCTTCATTCAGTTCAGTTCAGCTTCAACTTCATTTTGTTTAGTTCAGCTCAGCTCGGCTTCATTGATCAGTTCAATTCAGCTCAATTCAACTCATCTCGTCACAACTTAGCTCTTGTTTCAGTTTCATTTCAGTTCAGTTCGGCTCAGCTCCTTCCGGCTAAAAATAACAAAGCCTTATTCAGATGATCGCCATAAATCAAACCTCCAATCATACATTAGGTTAACCATAATTCAAAATGATCATTGAAAAATTGCCCTTATTAACAACATTCAAACCATAATAATGAAATGCAGGAAGCTAGATAAGAGAAAAGAGTCCGTAAAAGTAATACTCCGTACCAAAGAGATGGACAACAAGAATCTTAATGTAGTTATACTAAAAGATGATGAAAAGAGCCTTGTCGTTAATGAAAACACAAATTCTCATATGTGATGGGCATATTGGTTGCAAGTTTGCGACAAGCCAAATATAACCCACATGGGAAGATAAGATAAAAGCAAATTATTGCCTATGGTTAACATTCTGTTTTGTCCTATCTACCCATCATGTGGGTAGTATTTGACCCGTCGCATATCCGTCACAAGGGAGATTTGCTGAAAAAAAAAAAATAGATAGCAAATTATATGTCAAACCCCATATCATCCTGTTTTAATATTTTGTAGTTAAAAGTCTAAGTTGATGGACGACAATTGTACTTCCACAAATACAACCACCAAGACATTTCTCTTGTTACAAGTGATGTTCTTGTGCTTGTTTTTAACTGTTTTTTCAGTGCCCCAGACGCGTTCTGCTACAAAATTGTCCTTTATTGTTTTTATTTGGATGACGAGAAAATCTGCATCCGTTGTTTGTTTATTAAGTACGTTTAAGTAAATGCTTGAATATACGCGATAGTCTTCAAACCATGTATATTAGGTCAAACACTCTATAATTTACTAGGGCAACAGGCTTAAAGTGTAGAATACATAGTTTCAGACCATAGATAACCCATACAACATTGTTCTTGGAGGGTTTATAAGTTATAACTGAGATATGAGCCGAACCGAGCAAAACACGACCCAAACAATTGAAAAAAAAACAACTGAATAATAAATTGTATGTTGAGCCAAACCAAGTAAAACACGACCTAAACACGACAAATGATCAAATGTAAAATTATATTCACATTAAATTAGAGCAACTCCAATGGAAGAAAAAAAAGAGTAGCTTGGGCTTGGAGGCCATTAGCTTAGCATTGGAGTGCAAAAT